>JAQZBX010019949.1:16548-33493 GCA_029593785.1 Cabassous unicinctus
TTTTTTTTTTTTTTTGCTGATTTCTGTCTGTTTTATTGTTGTTGTTTTTATTGTGGGTAAAAATCAAATTTTTCACAATACAAACCAATATTTGTAAAATAATATATAAATATATATGCATATATGTGCATTTGCTTACATAAAAGTTATATATATATATTTTTTACATATTTTAAAAGATGCTTAGATTACATAAATATTACACAAAAATTACAGGGATTCCCATGTTCCCCACCTCCCACACCTCCCATAACCTTCTATGTAAACATCCTTCATTAGTGTGACACATCACCTGCAATGTCTATACACATCCTGGGGCTTTGCCACTAAGCATGGACCGTGATTCACATTGTAGACCACACTCTCTCCCACACAGTTCTGCATGATATTTGCTGATGTAAAATGGCCTATATTTATCATTGTAATGTCACTCAGGATAATTCCAAAGTCCTGAGAAAGCCCCTGTATTAATGATTACTTTGTTTATTTCATTATCATAGTCTATCATATTATATTAATTTGTTGTTGTTTGCTACTTGCATTCCATAGGAAAGTATTTATATTGTGCTTTCAATATGCTGGTTTGAAAAACTTGGTTGAAATCTAATTTTATTAAATTGAGCAAATTATTTCACTCTCTGAGACTGTGTTTCCTCATTTGTAAAGGGAATTTGAACTAGTGTGCGTACATATGAAAATTATTTATGTAAAGCCCCTGGTACATATAAAGTATTCAATAAAAAGCTTAAAAAGCTGGGTATCTTTCCTTTCCCTCCTCACTATTACTTACAAAAATTAATTCCTTGAGAGAAGGATTTACATCTGTTTTATCCTCAGATTTATCATAAAATCAAAAACAATGCTTTTCATATACTGTGGATTTAGTAGATATAGTCAAATGAATAAAAGAATGGACTTGGAGATAATTACACTTTTATGTCTAAATCTAAATTATTGCTTTGAAAATAGTTTTGTGATTAATTCTTAATGTTACATCATCTAATATTAAACCTTGATTAAAGGATTTAGCTAAATATGAGCTATATGGAATCTTTAAAAAAATTAAGGTGCCTGGTTGGCCAAGTTAATAGTAAAGGTTTATTATTTTAGAGCCAAACATTTAGCTAAAATGTTCTAATCCAAGAACCTTCTTCTTTTTAAGCTAATAAATATTCTTGGAAAGGTACCTTTATAAAATGACTAGAGCAGTATCTTGACTTCTTGAATAAATCATGAATATAAAACATATCTCATTCATTTATTGTTTTGATCAATCAGTTTTCATTATGAATATCAGATTTTATGAGTTCAATGATGCTTACATGACTTAATGAAATCTATTTTTATCTATTAAGAACAGCTTCAGAAACTTGTGCTTTTAGAAGTCCGATAGCCTCCTTTTCATAAGGAAAGTGGTTTTTATAGTCGCCATTGCTCTCTGATAGTATATCCCATTGTTCATTATAAAAGACTGCAACATCCTAGTGTTTGTAATCTGCTATCATTATATTAAATAGTCAAACTTGATATAATGAAGCATAAAGCAAGAGTAAATAAATTCTGTCTGAAAAGTATGAGGAAAGGTCTATTGAAAACAAAATCCCTACTGGCAATGATTGATAGTTTCTCTTTCTCTCTCTTTCTCTCCCATTCTTTCTCTCTCTCTTTGTCCCTGTTTGTTTCTGACTTTTTTAACACTCTGTACCACTGTCTGACTTTGCTAGGCTGCTATGACAAATACCACACAATGGGTTGGCTTAAGAGACAAGTATGTCTTAGCTCACAGTTTCAGACCCTAGAATTCCAAAATCTTGGCAATGATTTCTCCCCATAGTTTATGGTGTACTGGTGCAGGCTTTCTACAGTCCTTTGGTTCCTTAACTTGCATTTCGACCTTTCGTCACATGGTGATCTCTCTCCTAGTGTCTGCTCTTCTAGTTCCTGCTGACTCCAGCTTCTGGCTCATGCTTCTCCTTATGCTCTTTTCTTTATAAGGCTTCCAGTATTATGGATTAAGATCCACCCTGATTGAATTGGCCACACCTTAACTAATAATACCATCTCCCAAAGGTCCTATTTACACAAAACTTAGAACCTATGAGAATGCAGATTCAGATTATGGACATGTATTTTGTTGGGTACAATGTTCAACCTACCACAACCACATATGTACATTTCTTAGATTACTGCCTATGGGATAGTTACATAAAAATTGTACTTTTATGCATCTAAACCAGCTTCTAGTCCCTTAACTCATATTTTACTGTGTTGAGTTACTCTAACTAATATCACTTAAGCATATTGCCACTCAAGCTTATTGACAAACTCTTATTATTTTTTTCTAAAAGTCCTTGTTCAAAATATTAAAGAAGATTTTTTTCTTTTTTCTTTCCTTTATTTCCCTTTAATTAAATGCTACCTTCCCATAGACTTCTCTGGCTAACATTCTAAGGAATTAGGAAACAAGGTTGTAGGTATTTTGAAGAAACTGCAGGTTAAGCTATCTTGCCAATTAAGAGAGTGAAATCCTGATTTGAGTGGGAGTAAAGGCAGATTCTCCAATGTGCCAGGAAATATGCTGGGTGCTGAGAATAAACTGTCTAATGGCATAGACAATGGTATCTATTCTAATGAAATTTTCAGTCATTTCCAAAAGGGAAAACCAAAATCAAATGCAAAATCAGTAGGCAGGAGTGAACTGATGAGGAATATTTTTGATCATTTTAAGAATTGTTTTTATTCTAAAAATAATGGGAAATCTTTGATATACTGTTAATAAGGGGAGTGATACTGTATCATTTTTTCATTTATAGAGTTTCCTGATTTCACTAGAGTAATGGCTAAGAAGGGACCAAGAATAGATACTGTTAGAGAAATTAGAAAGCTGTTAAAGTATTTCAATTGAAGGATAAATGGTAGACATGAAGAGGCTGACTCATTTTCACATCATTACTATTTTATTTCTAAGTTTGAATATTTGGAAAGTTAATATTCAATTTTACAGAAGGAAAACCATTCTTCATAAAATTCTATTTCAATGGGTTGACAAGTCTGAAAGAGTAAAGTTTCCTTTTGTACTTGAAGGACTTAAGCAGTGATTTCATTTGGGTGTCCTTCTTGAACTTGCATATATCTTCTCTGAAATTTTAATTATAAAACAAAGCAACATTGAATCACAAAAAATGAAAATTCCACTTAACTTCAAGTAATAATCCCTGGAAATACAAGACTTGGCTATAAATTAATATAATCATAACAACTCCAAAAAATGCATCAGCTAATCATAATAGAGGTCCTGTGTGAAGATGACGGTCATAAGTAGAACTGTTGAACTTATGGAGTGTGTATTTTTGTTTCAGCCATGCCATTGACTAGTTGCGTAAACTGGGAAATGATACTTGATCTCATGCATGATTTCCTCCATCAGTAAATTGTCAATAGTAAATGTCCCTAAATTGTAGTATTGTTTTTGTTTTTTTTTCAAAGATTTATTTATTTATTTATTTCCCCCCCCTTGCTGCTCGTGCTCCCTGTGTCCATTCGCTGTGCGTTTTATCCGTGTCTGCCCATCTCCCCCTTGCTGTGAGGTCCCGCTGCATCAGCCCACCGCGCTGCGCGGGCTGGCCTGCCCTCACAAGGAGGCCCCGGGAAGCGAACCCGGGGCCTCTCACATGGTAAACGGGGGTTCTATCGATTGAGCCACACCCGCTTCCCTGTAGTATTGTTTTAAGAATTAAATGACAAGTTGCATATCAGGTCCTTAGCAAAGTATTCAATTAGAAAGTATGGTGTATATAGTACCTGAAAATAATTTAGTTGCCAATGCAAACATAGCAATGTCCATTCATACATATTCTGAGAGAAAATTTTCCAAGTTACTTTTATATTGGTGACATGCACCTTGTTATTTCATGATGCCTAAAAGTTTTCCTTTAATTTGAATAAACTTGAATATAGTTTATATTTAGCATATATAATAAACAATGTAGTTATTTTCCTAGGACAATTTTAGTTTTCATTAAATACCAATAAATTATAAATCTAGGCTAATTGGAGGCATAGGGTGGAGAATCTGTTTTCTGAGCAGAAGACTGATGCCACAGTCCAGATGGCAGTAAATGTAAGGAAAAAATGCCACCAGGCAGGTCTCTCTGGTTAGGCCACCATACTTACCTTGGTACCATCTCTTTGAATATCCTTACCTTATTTACAGGCAAATATTTTATACCTACAGATTATAAAATGAACAGATTAGCTTTAGACATATGAGTAATTGTCTCTTTAGACATAAAACAGCATACAAATTTTCATCTGTAATCCTCCCCCAAAAATAATATAGAATACATATACACTGATACACTGATGTTTCAATGCATGTATGATATTATTCTCCACTTAGAAAACTAAATATATTTAGCATTTCATTTTTTATTATTCTAAAAATTTAAGATTTTGTGTTAATTGAAGAAAACAGTGACCTGACCCTACCTTTCTCTATGAAATTTACATTTCAACCTCAATTTTATGTATAAAAAAACCTCAATTTTATGTATAGTGTTCCTGAGAATCACTAAGGCAAAAATTTAAACATGGGAACAACTATACATATTTGTGCCATTTTAACTATTTCCTTAATATGTTGCCATTTGGTCTCCTATTTTCTAGTCAAATACATAATTACATCATACAATTGTTAACACAGATTAACATACTGCTTATATTTAAACATGAAATACTGATATTTAATATCAATATCTAAGTAATTTAAATTAAATTTAGATAAATGTTAATTTGACATCCATATTCATTTCCTCATAGTCCTGGTGGCAACTCTACATAAACCTTAAAATTTTGGGAAACTCAACTGCATTTTCCATTTCCAAAAATGTTCCCTGGCCACTAAATGAAATGTAAAAGACCTTTATATATTCAACTCGAAGTATTTGGTGTCATGGTCCTTGATCTTTGTATATAACATATGTCTCTTTCACAGAAAATACCATAAAAGAAAAACATCTCTACCCATTCTACTGAATTCTATATAATGGTAAAAAAATCTTGAATAATAGCTGCTATTTTAAAATTGTTATATATTTAACCCAAATATTTACTTTGTTTCAACTATGTTTATACCTGCATTAATTACATACAACCTAAGTTTTGTGTCAAAGGTATTAAAACCAGAAAGTATATTCAATCATCTATTTTATCAACAAGATAGGTAAAATTGAGTTTCATCATAATTCTTTGCATGAATAAAAATAATAAAAACCAATGAAGTCAATGGCAGTGATTTTCCGTGCATGTTTTTACTGAAGTAATTTAATTTTTATTCAAGTGTTATTGTTTTTTTTTGTCAGGTCTGCATTTCATATGCATCAATAATGTTAAAAGACAGAATTACATATGGTTCTGAACAAAGAGCTTGAATACTTGATATCTTATGAGTCAATACCTTTGACCATTATTTGACTATTCTCCTCAGACTTTACTGAACTTACAATTGGAAAACATCTTAAAAGCAAGAATCATAAACCAGACTGCCTTAATTCTATCCAGATGATGTTGGTTCAAAATTGATGACTGAACTCATGTATTATTTTGAAGAAGGATATGAATGCTACATGTTTCTACTTTATCATCTCTTGACTACAATAAGAATTTTTTTCTTTTCTTTTTTAAGGAGGTACTGGAATTGAACCTAGGACATCATACATATGAAGTCTGCGCTCAACCCCTGAGTTACACCTGCTCCACTAGCAAAATAATTTTTAAAATAAGTGTTGATAAATAAAGTTTGCTGTCAGTCAGATAGACTCCTACAAGCCATACAATTTATTGATTCCATATTTTTAATGGATAATTACAGAATAAGTTGTGTCCAATATGGCTTTATTGTTTAAAGGGACTGGATTATAACATGTTTATTTATTTATTTTTTCCTGAAGAAAATCAAAAGGTTGTAATGGGAAAGAAAAGGGAATAAGAATATACTAAACTTTACAAAATCATATCATATGTTACCCAATAGAGTGGTACCTTGGTACTCATCATTAATTGGTTCTGGGAGGCACAATGAGTACCAAAAATGACAAAGTACCAAACAAATTTTTCCCATAAGGAATAATGTAAATAAATTTAATGCATTCCCAAAACAAAGACAATGCACATTTTTAAGGCAATATGTTAAATATGATAGGGTGGTATGTCATTGCCTTACATGAGAAATAAACCTAAAAAGTAATAAATACTTAGATTAAATGAAATAAAAACTTCACTTTACCTGTACTGAGAAGAGTTCATGGACTAATGGGATGGTGGGAGGAGAGTGGTGAGGAAGAGACGTTACATGGAATGTTGCTTGGAAGGAGAGTCCTCCACCAATAGAGCATGGGGCACTTGCACTTCAAGTATTCTTTCTCTTTTCTGCCTTTTTTCAACTTGTACCACAGGCTCTGACACAATCTTTTGTTACTTTCACTGAAAACTTATTCAGTGAGGACTGCTTCTGTCTTCTTTTCAGATTCCTTGAAAGTGTGAAATTGTTTGGTCATTCAATAAATTCACATGTCTGCTTGTTAGAGATTTGGATGGTACTTCTTCAAAAAATTTTAAACTTCTGCCCATTTTGCACACCTTTCTTTTATCAGAGAACTGGGGACATCCTCCCTTATCTCCTCCTCACGTGAAAAATCTCTTCAGCCACCTCTTGTTGCTACTCCTTCTGAAGTTCTTGCAGCTTCTCAGTGCTGAGCTCTTCATGACATTCCTCCACTAACTCCTCAAAATCAGCAGCATCAACCTCCAGACCCATGGAATGGCCCAAAGATACAATCTCCTGCATAACTGTACTGTCTTTACCTGCAGGCTTGGGGTCAGCCTCAAACCCTTCGAAGTCTCTCTGAATCACAGCTTCTGGCCACAAATACTTCCATGCCGAATTCACTGTCCTATGACAGACTTTGTTCCAGGTCTTATCAATAAGTTTAAGGCAGTTCAGGATACTGAAATGCTCCTTCCAGAATTTTGTGAGTGTCAACTGGGTGTCACAGGTGATCTCAAATCAACTCTGGAAAAGTGCCTTGGTGTACACCTTTTTTTTTTTTTTTTAAGATTTTATTTTATTTATTTATTTCTCCCCACTCCCTTGCTGTTTTTCACTTGCTGAGTCTGTTTGTCTTCCTGGTTTCTTTAGGAGGCACCGGGAGCCAAACTAGGGACTTCCGATGTGGGAGGGAGGTGTCTAATTGCTTGAGACACTTCCTCTCCCTGCTTTTCTGTGTCTCTCATTCTGCTTTTCCACTCCATATCTCTTGTTGCATCAGCTACCACACCTGCCCATCACGTCAGCTCACTGTTTTCCTTAGGAGGCACTGGGAACCAGAGCTCTGCTCCTTGCTTTGCTGCATGTGTCTCCCATTATGGTCTTTTCTTCTTGTGTCTCTTGTTCTGTCAGCTTGCTGTGCTTGCCCATTGCCAGCTCACTGTCTTCTTTAGGAGGTACCTGTATCCAAATCAGTGACCTCCCATGTGGTAGGCAGGAGCCCAGTCACCTGAGCCACATCCGCTTCTGGGTGTACAACTTTTTGAAGTTTGAAATTATTTGCTGGTCCATGGGTTGTATGAGAGGAGTAGTATTGCAGGGCAGGAATCTTGCAGTGATGGAGCTGAACTTCTCCAGTAAGTCACCCTCCAAACCTGGAGGGTGGGCAGGCACATTGTCCAAAAGTAGGAGAGCTTTCGAGGCAAATCTTTCTCCAGCAAATATTTTTTCACTGAGGGACTAAACACTTTATTTATCCACTTGGTAAAATATTGCTTTGTGACCCAAACTTTGCTATTTGCCCTCCACATCACATGGAGTTTGCCTTTTATGATATTATTTTCCTTGAAAATTCGTGGGTTTTCACTATGATAGACTAGTAGCAGCTTGAGTATTAAGTCCCCACTAGCTTTCCCATGCAATGATAGAGTGAGCCTGTCCTTCATTGGTTTGTGGCCTGGTAATGCCTTCTTCTCTTTTGTGATGTAGGTCCTAATTGGCATTTTTTTCCAAAAAAATTCTGGTCTCATCACAGTTAAAAAGTTGGTGGGGAATAAAACCCTCAGCCTTTATTTAGTCTTGAAATTCACTGACGAATTCATCAGCAGCCTTTTTATTAGCACTTGCTGCCTCGCCATGACTGATGACACTATAGATGCTGGTCCTCTCTTTAAAATTATCAAACCTCTAGTGGTTGGCCTTAAAAAGGTCAACACTCTCATCACTCGGTTGGTTCCACTTGTTTTTCAAAAGATTGACATGCAACACTTTCACTTTTTCACATATCATGGCTTCCAACACACTGTCATCCACTAACTTCTTTTCCTTTACCCAAATTAATAACAGCTTTTCAACTTCCTCAAGTTTTTGAGAATGCTGCTTTGCTGCTGCTTTAACTCCTTGCACAACATCAGCCTTTTTTATTGCCTCTTTCTTCTTAATGATGGTGGAGACTATTGTTCTAGGCATACTATATTCCCTAGCAAGATCAGTAATGCCCAAACCACTCTCATATTTACCTATTATTTCTTTTCTTTGCTCAATGGTGATGCGAAGTAATTTTCTTTTCTGCTCAGTGCTATTACTGTTCATTTTCTTAGGACCCATGATGAGAAAAAAAAAAGCAAAAATACACAAATTGACCATAGAAGCTAAGATAAGATGCAATGGGATGTGCACAGGGCAAGAGCTACCATGTAACTAATATTTGACACTTTGTTTTGGCTGGAAAGGGTAGCAAGTCATAAGGCAAATGACATTGACAAGTGCTAGCTTGTGCTTTGAATACCAAACACATGACAATTACCAGGACAAAATTTTCATGTCAAAATGCATCGAGTACCAAATTCGACCAGTTTCAAAGCAGTCGAGTACCAAGTTATGACTGTATATAGAAAAAGATGCTAAGAATTTTCCACATACAATAACTGATATGATGATCAGCTGTTATCATATACCAAGAAAAATATAGATTTGAGATAAACAGGTATAATTTAGAACATTAGATTGTATTTGTGTCCTAATAGCCTAATAACGCTATGCATAATGGTACAAAACATAGGCAGGTCTTCCACCTAATTTACAAGAATTATTTTTGAAAATATTTCATATATGTTAAAACAGCTTTACTTCCATCTCAGTATTTCAAAATGCATTCTTCTACCATTACTGTATCAATTTATACCCCCAAAGATACCATTGGGAATATTACCAAGGTATGGGTTGTATAATGTCTGAAATCAATTTAGCAAGTGAAATTTCAACTTATTTTATATTTCTCAGTCATTGAGCACTGAAACTCTGGGATATGTTTCCAGGCTTTACTTGAACAGTGTAACAATATGAAACACTTCATTCTGTCCCTATTTCAGATGTTCAGTAGATCTCAGAAACATAATGGTCAGCTGTATTTAATAAACATGGAGAGAGTTTAGTTGAAGTGCTTATCACTGCTCTGATGAGGAGACAAATGTGATAACACATTCTAAGAAAAAAATGGAGAAAGATTACCATTGGACATTCCTTTTTAATTGATAAATAAATATATAATCGGAGAGGGATTTGTAACAGGATCAAATTAATAAAGTGAACAAAGGAAAATATAATAAAGCAAACATTGCTTAATAATAATCACCATAAAATTGGGCTCATCAGAATATCTTCCCCATGTTAATTGAAATTTTTTTAAAATTATAGCAATTGTGAATCCATGTTCAAAAGAAAAGAAGAAATCATGTTTATTTCCCCTTTGAAGTCACGTTTTACTCCTTAAAGTAACTTCTGAAATCAGTACTTAAGGTATCTTTTTTCCATTATGTTCCCTCATCTGAACCACAGAATACAAAAATGGCTTGAGTGGCTATTTTGCCAATTTTCCCAAGGATAATACATTTCTAGTACCATTATAGAGCCTGGTTTAAAACAAGAGTCCTGTATTATCAAAAGATTTCAGAATTCCTTAAATTGCCCCTAAAAATATAAAAGGACACAACATTCTTAGACTTACTGAGTTAGATTAAAGAAAGGTTGAAAAGAATGGTCTATGTACAAATGTCTGGGTACTCATATCTTTCTGCCTTTAGGAATACTATCATTCATAGGATGGGTAGAAAATCCTACAATGTTTCTGCTTGAACTTACAGTTTATACTGTCTTGTGTTAATATTAATGATTATAAACATAAATGTTTTTTGCTGTTGTTAGAAAGATTACAATACATCTTTACTGGGTAAGGTAGAGAATGATTCTAAAATCCTGTACAAAGTAACTGTGTGAATTTGTAATCCTCTATATTGTCTTGTTTAAAGGCAGTGCTATTAATTGTTTATGCTATAACATAATTATGATTCCTTTTACAAATCAGTTAAAAGCGCTGATCAAGCATCCTATTTGATGAGTCATGTTTAGTGCTACATGTAGTTTGTTTAAATTGCCACTCAAATTGCCACTCAAAACCAATTTGGTATTATTGTTTTCTTTAAGGAAAAAGAAAGAAAGAAAATCTACACACTTTCTCGTTGAATTAAAGTAGATATCCTACTTTGCTGCAATCAAATACTGGACAATAGTAACAAAGTTTTCATATACATAATCCTGACCTTTCAGCTAAACTGGTTTACTCTGCTCATGGCATTTCTTTTCAGCCAATAATTTTTTTTCCCACTTTGCAGTTCTTATCCCTACCATAAAATCTCAACTCAGCTACTATGTTTTCCTTGATGAATTTACTGACCATGCCAACCTGTAGAACTTTCATTTGCCTGGGAACTTCTATTTTATGTTATGCTACATTATTATCCACATTCTTTGATGCTTTGTTAAAAATATAATCATTTTAATCTGTATTTTATTTCTTTCTGTTGAGATTTTGTTTCCACATAAATTGTAATTTTCCAATATTTTTTACATTGTTGAACTTTTTGATTCCAGAATTCAATAGAATTCAATCAACAGCTTGTTTATTTAATAAATATTAACCAACAAGTTACCCAAGTGGTGAGTGTGGACATTATGTAAATAATAGGACTGTGGTGATATATATATATATATATATATCATTCATATATATAATTATATATATATATAAATATAATTATTCTAGGTTTTAAGTAGCAAGTCAACTTAGACTTTATTTAATCCAACAAATGTTGTCATAATGCAGAAATCTCAGTTAAAACAGACCTGGATTAAGAATTTAGAAGAGATCAACCTAATTTATCCCTACATATTTTTTGGCTACATATAATCTTGCTTTCATCTTCCAGAATGTATCAGCTCTACTTGCTTTATTATTATATTGCAATTACACTTTGTATGTAGATATCTTTCTATGTCTTTATAAATTTAAATACAATTTTCAATAAAACTGGATTATATATTCTTATCAACATGTTAAACACAATCTTTATTTTTGAACTGAGTGCATTGCATTATTGTTAAAATCATATGCAGTCCACAGTTAAAATTATCTTGATTTTTATTTTATATAAAGACCAGATTGCAAAGAGAATTTATGATATTATTGTTCATGCTTCAGGCTTTTCTTCACGATTGATGACTCCCGCACATCAAGGTATATTGAAATTCATTTTCATGATGAGACTCATCTTTTGCGATAAGCCATATCACCTTTAGCTTACACTGTAAAGATAAAAATTATTAGCAGAGAATACAGCCATTTACCATTTATGTGAAGGACAGAGTCATATATATATGTGTGTATGTAAGTATATGTCTCTACTATTATATATTATATATATATATAAATATATATATATATATATATAAAACTACCACTATAGAACAGTATTGGCTTTCAGATATAAAGAATTGTAAAAGATTGAAGGGTAAAATAGAGGGAATGGGCACATCTCATTTGAAATGTTCACATTGTCAAAAGTAGGAACTAGATAGATGGACTCTCTGTTAGCTTGCATAGAATCAGTGATTTCACATCATGGAATAATGCAGCAAGAAACACCTAGTTTCACATTTGCTTATTAACAGTGTGATTTGGGGGGCTTTTCTTGTACATTCTATCAATTGTCCCTTCTGCAAAATGGGGGTGATTATGGTACCGATTTATAAAATTGAAATGTATGTTCAAGACAAGTTCTTAATAGCTGGGGATTTTTTAATAGTATGTGCTGGGGAAGTCATGGATTCACCTAGCAACAATCTCCCAGGGCTCACATAATCCACCTCTCCTCCTTTTCTATTGTATGCAGATGTTTCAATATGTTTCCTAGTGCGGCCTTGCAGCCACAGTGAGATGTGAGATCTAATGGAGTGGCCTGGCTCTATCTGAAACAGGAAACCAGGAACAAGCAGCCGCAGCTGCTTCTCAGGGTGGAAACTTTCAGTGACAGAGTCACCTCTCCTTGGGATATGTAAATACCCCACCCTTAGAGAATAAAGATTTGTCTCTCCCTCCCAAAGCCAAGTGGAATGTTGCTTTAGTTTCCTAGGCTGCTTAAAGAAATACCATGAATAGGTTGGGTTTAAAAAATGGGAATTTTTGTACTCACGGTTTGAAACGTGGAAAAAGTCAAATCAAGGTATCATCTAGGGGATAGATTCTCCCCAAAGACTGTAGTGGTCAGCAATCCTTGGCTCCTCTGTCACATGGCAAGGGACAAAGTGGTGGACTCCTGGTTCAGCTTCTGGCTGCTCCACCTGTGGCTTTCCCTCTTGATCTGAATTTCATACTCTTACAGATCTCATTGTCTGTCACAGTAAATATTGCCTCAAATAGTGGGACTCCTGAGTGCTCTGAAGACATTCAGGCACTATAGGAAGAACAGGCAGCTCAGGAGTATGGCACCCTGTCAGTGGGCCTTACCTTGGAATTTAAGAAATAAAGTGGTTATTCAGCAAAAGTTTTAGTTGTTCCTGAGCCTGTGCATTCACAACATACCGTACAGCAAATCACTCAACAGTATGATATAATGTAAATAATTCACCTAAATTCCTTGAAAAAAATAAGTGGTCCTTCAGTAAATTTCAAATGTATTCAATTGCTTAACATAAGTACTCAATAAAAGTCAACTGTAATAATAATAAATCATACTTAGTTAGAAAATAGAAAGTTTTGCAGAAAATTCATGTCTATCCTACATTGTCATTGAAAATACACAATAATGGATTTCTGAAACCTTAATTATGGCCATGGGCATTTATAGTCATCCAGTGATATAATTCAATTTTGATGTACTAGCATGAGGGCATAACAGAATCAGAAACACCTAGTTTATAAAAATTCCTATGAATATTTTTTCTCTAAAATTCTTATTTAAAGATGAAACAATTGTGGATTTTCCTACTTAGTCATAAATTTAGATTAATCTAACAGTAATAATGATATTATCCATCTACTGATATGATACATAATAAAATAAAGGGAAAAGGCAAGAAAAGACTAATTGTCGCAACTCTTTGTTCTATGCCTCAGTTAAATTCTGAAGTACTATTAAGTCTATCCTTAAAAAAATACTTTGCCTATTTTGCATCGTTTGCTCAAGACCTTATTTAATACTTTAGACTACAGAACAAAACAAGTCAATTTTCAGAACAGTTCACATACCATGAGTGTAATCTTGCCAATTGCACGTTAAACAAAAATAGAGGTTTTAACTCATGTTATATAAGCAAAAAGGAAATTTTCCCTAGTATTTTTTTTTACTAGAATATCAACTATGAGTACAAATAAATGGTTCAGATTTTGCATGGTTTCAAGATCCTTCTGTAGGAACATTCTTGCATTTAATAACAGTCTTACATTCACTAATTGCAAATGCCATTTTGTTTTAGGACTTGAGTATTAAATACATTCCCAAAAGAGAAATAATCTGAGAAGTCTCCAATTCCAGAAAACTTTTATTTGCTTTTTTGTTGTATTTTTTCATTTTTAAAAAAGCAGTTGTAATTTTCCAAAAAAATCATGCTGAGAGTACAAAGTTCCCATGTGTTCTTCTACATAGACACATTTTTCACTATTATTAATAGTTTTCCATTCGTGTTGTACATTTGTCAACACTAATGAAACAATATTATTATAACTACACTATCAGCTGTAGTTCATAGTTTACATTAGGATTCACTCTTTGAGTTTTACAGCTCTCTGGCTCTTTTCAATTTTATTTTTATTCTGGTACATTATATATACAATCTATAATGGATTGTGGTGATAGTATTAAAACATTGTGAACATCTGTGTAATTAAACTGCTCAGTTGTATATTTGAAAATGGTTAAAATGGGAAATTTTAATTTTATATATGTTACTAAAACATTTTTATATTGAGCAAATATGTATAATCTTATGTAACAGGAAGCGATGAGACTTTGCTAACATTTGTTGTGAGGGATAGGTTAAAAAACTTTTGTTTATTACAGATTTGCCCTAATTTATTTATTCACAGACCTTCTGTTTATACCCCTCCTCTCCTCCTTCCAACTTGTCCCATACAACAAAAAAATACCATCCCATGGATTTCACTTTTGGAACTGATAATATTGATTCTCAATTGAGTCATGAGAAAAACAGTAGCTATTCTCTTATTGCATTTCAGATAGCTTCTCCAAAATGCTTTAAGCATATTTTTATGCTTCATGATATTATATCAAAGGATTAAAATCAATGCTATACATTTCATAAGAATGAAAGGCAGAGATGACAAAAGACAAAAGGTAAGTTCCCATGTTAATAGCAGGTGATCTTGTTACAGTGTGCATAAAATAAAACATTAATTTACTACAATTTATTGGGGAAAAAAACATGAGTGATCCATCAGGAAATTTCATATGTGTGTGCATCAAGTTGCCAAAGCATACACTGTACAACTGCATTTCTAAAGGATAGTTTACTTAATACAAACTTCATAATCATGTGACTTATTTGATAAAAATGTCCTTTTCTTATACCACACTCTAAATATAATAAATCTGAATTACTATGGGTTGGGACACAGAAATCTACATTACAACTATCTTCCATGATGTTTGAAATACACACAATAGAATGAGAACCACTGATTTTATACAGAGAAAATAAAATGCAAATTTACTTATAAAGATATGTGATTAAATTTATACTCATGCATATAATCTCTTATGCTATAACTATCTTATTTTATGCTTTTGAAGCTAGACAGTATTTTAAGATGTAGTATTCCATTATATTCAAGTAAGTTTTGCATCAATATTAATGATATAATCAACAAAAATGTTTTAAAATATATATTTTCAATAATTAAATAATTTTACCTGATTACATATTTAAAAACCAGTCTTTCAGAAGAGTAATCATTATTAAAATTTAGAACTCCTTACCTTGACCTTGTATTTCTTCACTGTTTTGTGTGTTTGTATGTGTGGAAGTCTATTTAGAATTAAGTGAGCTGAAAAATTTCAATCAGTTTCATTCTAACACCAGGAGTAAGAGTTAAGTAAACAAAAATAAAACACATAATATTGTGTTGGTCTTCCAGTTTGGGGATGGTAAATTTTGTATAGCAGACATAGTTGCATTTAATGAGAGTGATTAACTTATTTAGGTCTAAAACTGGAAAATAATTTTTAATTCCATTTTTCATATTATAACGAATGTATATTTTAATTTTAACATTGAAACCATTTTAGCAAATAGGCAGAGATAAAAGTAAACTGCATATATAGTTAAGAGATGAGGCAAATAATAAATAAGATGACAATTAGCAGAGAATGATGTTATAGTGACACCTCAAAAAAGTGTATGAATCTTATTTAAAACGGAAAAGTGAACGTTTAATGAAAGCCAAAAGCTGTTTTCAAAAGCTGGCAGACTGCCAGACATATAAAATGAGCAGTAAGGAACTAATTGGCAAAGTGCACTGACTTAAGAAGAAATCCACTTGTCAGAACCATAGCAGGCACACTGGAAAAATAATATGAAAATCACCTCTGTGGATACATAAATTGATGACTCTATTTGCCTCTTTAATTGGGCTGGCAAAATGTCCTGAAGCAAACCCCCTTAAGGGAAAAATCTGAATCCTAACATATAGTATATCTGTTCTCTCAGATATGAATGAATGTTCATGAAAGAAGTGCTGTAAGTACAGCAAAAAAAAAAAAAAAGAAGAAGAAGAAGTAGAAGTAGAAGAAGAAGAAGAAGAAGAAACAATTGTTTCAGATTAAGATTTTTTTCCTTTGGCAAAAAAAAAAATCTTTCTACAATATGTGATCACTATTTTCTCTATTAAAATTTAACTTCACAGTATAAAAACACATTTCACTTGATACTTTGGTAGGCTGCATGAGAGCCCCACTCCCCAAGTTGTCCAACTTCCAATACTTTGAACCTGTGAATGTTATTTTTTATGGCAAAGAAACTTTGTATATGTAACTAAATCAAGAATCACATGATGGGCAGATCATCCTGGACTATTAGAATAGGTTCGATGTGATCATAGGGGTCTTTAGAAAAGGTAGGCAGGGGATTGGGAGAAAGGAATGTGATGATGGAAGCAGGAATTGGAGTAATACATTGAAGATGGAATAACGGACCACAAGCCAAGGAGTTCAGGTGGCCACTAGAATTTGAAAAAGACACAGAAACAGATTCTTCCCTGACAACTTCCAGAGGAATTAGTTCTGCTAACACCTTGAATTTAGCCCAAGGAAACTGATTTCAAACTTCTTAATTCCAGAACCTGAAAGAGAATACATTTGTGTTGTTTTGCAATATTAAATTTGTGGTAATTTGTTACAGCAGTAATAGGAAATAAATGCACTTACACAAAGGGCTCAATTATTAACTCCTGAAAGCCTATTGTTTTCTTCTCAGCAATAAATAGTTGTAATTTCATATTTGATTGTGTGAATCTTTGTGATTAAACCAAATATCTGACGTAATGAGTTCCCT
>JAQZBX010019950.1:0-33398 GCA_029593785.1 Cabassous unicinctus
CCAGGATAGAACTTTTTAGGAGTAATGCTTCCATAACTTGTTGAGCTGCCTTTTGTTTGTTATTTTATTTTTTGAATTTGAAATAAATTTTGAATAAAAAAAATATCCAACCCTCCCCCCAACCCCCCCCAAAAGATGATATTCCAAGCTCAGCTGAAATGCTCTCTCTTCCTTGGAGTCTATCAAGTTCCTAACTACTTTCTCCTTGCTCAGCTTTTGGCCTCCTCCCGGCATGACTGGCCTCGAATCCAGAAGCTCAGCAGTGCTCCAGGCAGCTCCGGAGGGACAGACAGCCGGCGTCCTGAACGTGCACCTGCAGCGGGTTTGCCTCCCGCCCGCGATAGGGGCGGCATGAGAGAAGCCCTGGGGACGGCAGCAGGGAGCCGGGCCGACTTCATGGTGGCAGTGGGATCCGAAATGATTCCTGCAGGAGGAATACTCTCGGCACATGTGTGAGGAACATACTCAGTGATACAGAGACAGGGCTGGGCAAGGAGCAGGTGAGACCCAGGGAGGGGATTAGCCGGCGCTGAGGCTGTGGCTCTGAAAGCGGAGAGGAAGGCTAAGCCCCGTGGTTGGCAGGCGAGGCAGCTCCGAGCCGAGGAAACGCTTCCTGGGTGCATTTGAGTTCTGACAGTGAAAGTGGGATCAAAGTTCTATATCTGAAAATATTTATGCTAATCTTCTACTTACAGAGTTTAGCTCTGGGGACAATTTCCATAAAATACAAAGGACCCTTTCAACTGAAAGAGATTAGCAACTGTTTTCCGCCCCCTTCATCCTAGGGTACTTGACCCTTCCCTAAACTAAATACTAGAATTTAGAACTACAAAGAGAAATCGAATTTAGATATAAAATAAGTGCAGCATATTGTTGCGGAATAAGCCCGGGCTGGGGCTCCGCCATCCAGGTCCTCCAACCCGCGCGCACCGAGCGTCAGCTGCAGGCGGCCCCTCGGCTTCACAAAGCGCCCTCAGGGATTATTTCAGTCTGGCAATTACTCTCTCCACTCACAGAGAGAGAGAGAGGCCCGGAAGGTGGAGTGACTTACCAAGTCACCTAATAAGAGGAGTCAGGGCCCAAACCTGGCGCTCTTGACCCACAGCTTCCGAACACGGGGGCGCGCGAGGTGCCAGCGGCGGGGCGGTCTGAAGGGGGGCGCTCCCGAGCAGGAGCAGAGCTTGTGCCAACACGGCGCGGCCTGGACTTCCCGGAGGGTCCTGGCAAGCACCTGTGGTCATTTGTCCTCTTTGTAAGTTGAGAAGTGTAGCTTTCCACCAGCAGCACCGAGGAACTCCGGCGTGGTTATACTGATGCCTGTTGAAGAGGCTGGGTTTCCACGGAGAGGGCCTCGGGAGGGCAGGTGCGCGCCTCCCCCAGCTTATAGGACACTCTGAGGCTGAATGTCCCTCTGTTCTCTAAAGCGCCAGCTCCGCTCCTGACGGCTCATCTTGGCTGCGCGCCGTGCCGGGGAGGCAGCCTGGCGACCCCTCTCCACCAGGCGCTTTGGAATCAGAGACTCAAATTCATGTTTTGGGGACTTACTGATGCTTGGAGAAGTTTACATATGAACCTAGAGTATATTATGGAGTTAAACTGAACAGGACTGAGAACTGAGGTTTATTTTTTAAGTTGAGGATGATGTGCTTTCTAATTTTTCATTAAATGCACCCAATTTTGAAGCTAAGTCAATATGCTAATTAAATTGCAAACTCGAGATCCCTGCAGCAAATAATGAAGATTCAGAAGTTAACTAGAGAAGATCATTAAGAGTCTTATAGAAATATATGGAAAGACAGTATTCCTGGCAATGGGTAATATCCCAGCAATCAAAGTAATTAGAAGTCTGATTTGATTAAATCACAGAGGGCATGTGTGTTTATTTATTCACCCCATATTTATTTAACACCAACTGCATGCCCAAAACTGAACTGTTTGTGAATATTATTTGCACCAGCCTATTTATTCTGTGGGGAACTTCAGTTTCAATGTAGGAAAATGAATTTTGTTCATTGAGGGATTCTTTAGAACTATTTCCTAGCCATGGAAATTAACCTATTAGAATGAAGTTCAGACACCAAACACGTGATTGTAAGCCTGCTGATTGGGAAAGCAATATTCTAGAAGATGTAAATGGCACTGCACTTTGATTACTCACCAGCAGATGTAGACTGATAAAAAACATTAGGAGGGAATCAACGTCCTCCATGTTTTCGTTTCAGAACTTTGCAAACAAACAGCAGGAAGGGCCATTTTTCCTTACTGAGGGGAAACCCTTGTGAATATTTTTTTAAGCTTAGGTGGCAGATACGTGGAGCACACCTTTCTGCGGTGCTCTCTGAAAAGACAAGCTTACCTCCTCTGAGAAAGCTCATTAAAAACTAGCAGCTCTCAGGGATTTTACTGCAAACCAATCAACCTCAACTTGCAAAGGAAGACCTCACCCAGACTCCTGGACCTTCGGTTTTTGACTTTACGCACCAGCCACAGGAATTGATCTCAAAGGCTCTAAAATTAGCTCTGTACATCAAAGAATTGTTAGGCTGCACCTGGCAGAGCCGCTGCCTCACAAGTGCTGCCGGGGAGCCTGTCTCTGGAATTGGAGCACGCAGCCCCCCTGCAGGGTCGGGGGCACTTCAGTCCCCGCCTGGCCTGGCCCTGCAGAATCGACTTCCTCAGGGGGAACCAGAGGCTGGGATGGGCATCCAGGAGGTGGTTCTGCTCAGACCCGACGTGATTTAACTCTCCCGTCGGTGTGGCCGCTAGATAACCTTTTTAACAGGAAGATCACCAATTTCCTGGTCAAGCTTGCACTGTGACTCATGGAAAATTCAGGGTGGCTAGGAATGCCACACGGGGATGCGTCCCAGAGAGCAGTGCGCTGCATCCTCGAGAGCTCGCAGCACCTCGTTTTAATCTGCAATCAGCCGCTTTCAAATTCTCAGAAATAACTATCTTTTAAATGCACTTCCTTTTACTTTTTCTGAGGCAGTGTCTACACAGGCCAAGGGAAAGGCAGTGATTATTTGGGAATCAAAGAAAAACAAACTAGACTCCCCACTTTCTCTCAGTAATGGGAAATTTGATTATTTCTGCACTGTTTACTCATCCTAATTCTCTATTTCTTCCTGGAGTTGTGGGTGTGGCTTTGCCTCCACGCTCTGAAGAGTCAGGCCACGACAGTGAAATCATTGGTTGAGACTAAACTGCAACAAAATCAATCAAGCAGGTTGTTTGGCAAATGGGCCTGGTTGGTGCAGTGGTCCCTCTCGGACACGGCCAGATAAATACTAGAAAAACCTCGTCTTGTGGAAACCTCACGTGTATCCAGAAGAAATGATCTGGATTCCGTGGGAAGGTTCGTCTGTGCCGTGGGTTCCATCGGCCACTGCTTGCCCTCGTCCTCACTGACCTCCTGGATTCAGGTGGCGAAGGAGCTGGTGCTGGGGAAACCAGCTGGGCCACCACGGCCAGAACCTCATCAGGGGCGTCCTCAAGGTCGGGGCTCATCTCTGACGGGCCGGCTGCCGCCCCCAGACCGCCCCCACTTGAAGCCCAGCTTCCGGCCCAGCACAGTTAGGCAGAGGATAGAGGGGCTGAGTTTTTATGGGGTACCTCGTTATCGTTTATAGGTGGATACTTTACATATCCATGCACCTATCACTTCACGGCATTCCTACTCCATGAGGCACACTGTTTTATGATTTCACAATGAGAGAAATGGGGTTCACCAGGATTAACCACCTTTCTTACAGTTACCAGTTAGTAACTGTTAGAATTTGGATTTAAATGCACTCGTTTCTGACTTGAAACCCTAAATTTTGCAAAACATACATTTAAGAAGTATTTGCACTTATCAGGAATGAAACTCAGAAGCGAGAAAAGTGAATTAATATCCAGAGAAAGGCGTTGGTAGTAATTTCCTGGAGCAGGCACACAGGTGAGACTCGGGATACTTCCTGTCGCCCCTTGTCTTCATCTTTCAGGCTGGAACAAACATTGAGAATCCGCCACTTGAACGCTCATTACCATTTTTGTTTTCCGGTGTTCCAAAGTCCATATCTACAAATGTACTTTGAAATCCTCTGGAGGACGCCAGCTAGCGGACACTGCTGAGTGCCAGGGCTGTGCTGATTGTGCTGTGGGCACGAGCCATTAACACTGACTGCCGGCTGGAGGGGAAGGGCTGGCGCCGGGCGCCTCCATGGGCAGGGAACGCGCTCCCCACCTGGCCAGTGACGGCGCCAGCGTGGGCTCCCATCCACCACTCCTCTGTGTCTCCCTGCCTGAGGGCTTCTTCCTGGCACCACAGCACCTGGCAGGTGCATGCCACTGCTAGGTCGCTTACCCAGGAAATGAGGGAACGCAAAGCAAAGCTGCTCAATGTGAGCAAGTACTCTTTGTTCTAGAAAATCACATCTAGTTTGGGGGATGCTTCGTGAGCATGATGGTAGAAACCTCATTTGTGGCAGGTGGTCACCACTAGTTCATAACCTAGTTTGACTCCAGGTGGTATCTGGGCCACGAGAACTAAAATCTGGAGGTCATCCCAAACGCCCTCCCTGCCTCAGTTCCACTATTTTTCATAAATCTTCCTGGAGCATGGCCAGCGCAGTGAGGACTCTCCCTCCGCTGAGCTTCATGTGGCACGCTGTCAGGCATGGTGGGGACCAAGAAATGGGCGTGAAAGAGGACAGTAGGAACGAGGGAAGGCAAAGGCAGGTAACGGGGTTAGATAATTAACAAACAACTCTGGTTCCAAATAACTAAAATTTAGTTTGCTGTAGTTCTATTTTCATTATTATCATGATATCTATTATTGCTTCATTAAATGTTAAACTATCTTGGAGTGAAAATGGAAAATTGTAAGTCAACATAAACTTTTCAAACACCTAACAGATTCTTTTAGCAATGCTTTTATGACATTACAGTTTTTTGCAGTTATAAAGTTGAAGGTCTGGATTTTACATATGCTGATTAGAGAAATAGAAGAGAGGGAAGCATTAGTTTCAAAAATTCAATTTAAATAAATCTAAAAAACTATTTGCAGAATTTATATTGAATAAAAGTATCTGCCACAAGGTATGTACTTTAAGGCCACGGCAAACGCGGAAAGCCATGGGGCTCTGTCTGCACGTGCAGCAGGGCTGGCCCCTGGTCAGCTCTGATTTACCGACAGGTCTAGCTGGTTGAAGATAAACTAATTTTCCTGTTGTTGTCATCCATGGCATATTGACTGCTTACAAGCAGATTTCATGCTGCAAATTAGTCATTTATTAGAAAAAATGTCCTCACTGAGTGGCGAAAGCATTTAAGGGAAATCCATTCATTTGGAACAAATATTATTTATGGGTTTGAGTTCAAGGAAATATGAACTCCCTTTAATTTTTGGTTCTGTTGCCAAAGGTTTAACAGCTCCTGACCTTGACGCTACTCAGATGGAAAGGTGCAAGTGTGATATTTTGCAGAGCATGGTTTTTGAGGGTGAGTTGATTGATACCACGGAAAAGAAGCCAATTACTTGGCTTTTCGTGCATCTGACATTTGTCAGTTCCTGGTGATACAAGTTACGCTGTAATTTCCTCTGCGATGTGCTACACGGAACAGGTGTCTCCTGACTTCCCAGCTCTCTGGCCCTTTCACATCACGTGAATGCGGGCCCACCAGGGCCCAACTCGCTCAGGTGATGGCAGCAAATGCGTGGGCAATGCCCACGGGAAAGAAAACCGGGGCACGACAGCGTCGGACTGAGGGGCCCTGGATGGTGGGCAGTGGGGGGGCACTAGGGACCCTCACCGCCGCAGGCAGGTGGGGAGGGGGACGTGCTCCCTGTGGCACTTGGCGAGGTGCTAGGCTGCACTCGGGGTGCCGGGCGAGTCCTGCTGGGCCTTGTTTGGGGGCTCCTGCTGCCGTGCGTGGTTTCTCCAGCAGGGTACTTACTGCTGCGGACCCCTGAGACTCGGTTTATGTGGGCGGATGCTGGCCTGTGCTCCTGAGAGTGTGGGGGCCTGGGGACTCCCCAAATCCTTCACCTTCTCTAAGTACTCAATAGAATGGTCTCTCCAGCACGCACTCTTCTCCTTCCTATCTTTTTCCTAATTCTATTCCCCTGAAGAGGTCACAACTTCACGAGTGGGGGAGTTACCTGCTGTCGCTCAGAAATGGTCTTCTGGAAGATTCTGAAGGAGGCGGCATTGGCTCTGTCATCCAGCATGGAGTTTTACTGATTTCCTGGACATCTCGGGTCTGAAATCAACGTTGGTCATCGTGATTGCAGGCAAAGCAGTCGACTGAAACAATGGAAGCTGTTGGAGCTATTGGAGACCTTCAGGTTGGGTAACATGATTAAAACAATGTCATGTGAAAACAAACATTCCATGGTGAAATGTGGGCATCATGGCTCACATGGTCTTATTCCGCTTGAGCCATGTGAGCCATGTGGCTGCATTCTGCACAGTGAGTAACACTTGCTGATGACGTGGGAGAGAGTATTGCTGATTACGTTCTAGCGCTTAACTTTTCTAACGTGAAATAAAATCCAGACTGTGGCATGATTTTATCTTTGAAATTTGACATCACTTTATAATTATAATTTCAGAACATGAAAGACCACCCTTGCTTTCTTTTGAGCGTATTTCTTTCCTTTTCTCCTCCCTGGCCCGTCTCTGCAATCAGGGTGCTGCTTCAGATGACAGTGGGTCCCAACTCTTTGAGTCTGAGTTGCAGGCAAGCTTTGTGCTATATTTGAAATTGATGAAATATAGGTTTTTCTAGATTTTATTTTCAACAAAATAGAAATTGTACACTACATCACACATTAAGCAGAAAGTAGATAATTTGTAACATAAGCATTTAAAAATAAATACCTACATACAATTTGTTTCCATTCTCACAAAAATTAATACTTATCCATGCATTTCAACCTTTATTGACATTAATTGAGACTTCTTTCTTTAAGTCATTGCTAATTCTAAACTTAGTCAGAAACTCTGTTTTGTGTTTTATGGGAATAGGTTTTGTTGTTTTAAAGTCTTTATGACTCATCAACCAAATAGAATTTTATAATAAAAGCCAATAACACATGGTTATTCAATCAATTATAGCTTAATGTGTGTGGTTTTATTTGCAAAGTACTAGAGGAGATGTATTAAAAGATACTCGTGCAGTTGTAAGAACAACACAGAGCAGCCCCGTGTCCCCTTTGTCGAGCCTCCCCACTGGGGCGTCCCGCTCAGCTGAAGGGCAGTGTCACAGCCTGTCTGTACCTTGACACAGCCCACTGACCGTACTCACATCTCACCAGTTTTGCAGACACTCATTTGCATGTGTGTATTTACTTCCATCACATTTATAGATGTGTGTGACCATGAAGAAACACAATGTTTCCATCTCAAGGATCCCTCATGTTGCCCTTTTACTGCACAGCTACCCTCTTCCCTCTACCTTATTGAACCCTGGCAACCACAAATCTTTTATGCATCTTAAGAACTTTGTCATATCAAGGATGCTATATAAATGGAAACATACTCTACGATCATTTTGAGATTGGCTTTTTTTCCCCACATAGCATAATTGGTTTGAGAGCCCACGGAAAGAAAACAGGAGCGAGGCAGACTGAGTGTTGCTGAGTGTATCAGGAGTTAGTTTCTTTTTATTGCCAAGTAGTATTCCATGGTATGGATATACCTCCGTTTCTTTAAGCATTCACTTTTTGAAGGACATTTGGGCTATTTCCAGTGTTTGGCTATTAACAAACCAAGTTGCTGTGAACACTTGTGTTCTGGTTTTGGTGTAAAAGTACGTTTTCATTTCTCTGGAATAAATGCCCAAGAGTGAAATTGCTGGGGTACCTGGGTGAGGTGATGGTGTCCAGCTGCATGGTGAAGCAAGCTCTGTCCTCATTGTTGCTGTGAGGATATTTCATGGTTAATCACAGACAAAAAGGAAGGATCTTCTGTCCCTTAAGAAAGTATGCAAAGAGAGCAAAAATCTTAATTTAGGGGGAATTCTTTAAAATGCTAAGTGGCTCTTCTTGGTCGTCCAGTCTGGCTAAGGTGGAGTAGCCCCGTTCCTCCCACACCTTCCCTCTCACAGGTGAAAATCCCTGAACACACCAGAAAACAAATGTTAAAAAGTCCCCAAAGGGTGGAAGAAGGAAGGTGGACAGTCTCAGACCCTCAGGTCCTAAGAATGACAGGGTGGCAAGTCCCCTGGGGTTCTTCATTGCCTCCGTATATTCTAGAACGGGAGATGCATAAACCTCCAATAAGGAACTCCAACAGGCACAAATAAAGAGAGTTCAGGAGAAGCCTTGTTCCCCATGGACAAGGAAAGGGACCAAGCAAAGGCTGCCGACAGAACAGGAAGACATCTGGGCAATACCCACTTACTTTCCCAAGCACCAGTGGAACCACCCTCCCGCAGTTTCCCATGGCGGAGCGGGGAGCGTTCCACCCACCACCAAGACGGCACTCCAGTCCTCCTGGGCTAGCGGTGGCAGAGTTGAGAGGAAAGTTAAAGACCTAACTACTAGCTCAAGAATTTGTGGCTCATGAATGGCTGAAGGGAAAAGGACAATAATATCACTTGGACTTGAAGACGTGTGAAACCAGGGACTATGGAAAGTCTGAACATAAAAAAGTAAAGTGCAAAATGCGATTTAACAAAATTTTTGTATTTATAATAGAGACCTACATTTATTACCTCTATAAAATATCTATACATGGCCCAGTTAACTACTTCAGGGCAATCTGGAAGACATCAGGCTCTAGGATTTGACTTTTAACCTGAAGTAGGATTGTAGATTTTGGGAAGCACAGGCATAAGCCAGGTGCTCAGGGCTAAAGCAGATGATAATATATAGACACTGTTGGGGATTAAATAATGTCCCCCACAAAAGATGGTGTATTAGTCACCAAAGGGGTGCTGATGCAAAATACCAGAAATCGGTTAGTTTTAATAAAGGGTCTTTATTTGGGGTAGAAGCTTACAGTTACCAGGCCCTAAAGTGTAAGTTACTTCCCTCACCAAAGTCTATTGATACGTCTTGGAGCACGATGGCTGCTGACGTCTGCAAGGGTTCAGGCTTCCTGAGTTCTTCTCTTCCCCGGGCTTGTTTCTCTCCTGGCTCAGCTGCTCGCCTCACTCTACAAGGCCAGTGGTAGACTGTCAGGTGAACGGCTCATCTCTCTTCCCAGGGCTTCTGCCATGTCTAATTGAGCCTTCTCTCTGCTCTTCTGTGTGCTTACTTCCTGGGCTCCAGCATTAAAACTCTGGCAACCCTTCTCTGTGGTGCAGTTTCTCTGTGAGTCCCCAATCAAGTAAAAGTGAAACTCTGAGTCCAGTATAATCTAATATGCCTAGAGGAAAAGACCAGTTCACAAACATAATCCAGTATCTATTTTTGGAATCATAAACAATATCAAACTGCTACAGATGCATTCAAGTCTCAATCTATGTTTTTGTGAGTATGAACCCATTTTGTAAATAAGACCTTTGAAAATGGTGTGGTTAGTTAAGGTGTGGCCAAATTGAATTAGGGTGGGTCTTGATCCATATGTCTGGAAGCCATATAAAGAGAGGAAATTGGGAGGCAGGCAGTCAGAAGAAGCCGGAGAGGAGAGACCTCCCTGTGGTGGAGGATTGCCCTCACTGGAACGCTGCTGGCTGTGGGAAAGCATGACCTTGCCCATTTCTTTATCTTGGACTTCTAGCCTCAAAACTGTGAGGCAATAAATGTCTGTTGTTTAATTCAACCCTTTGTGTGTGATTTGTCATGGTTGCCCTGGTAAACTAAGACAGATGCAGCATTTTTGAGCCCACCTGTGTGCACATTTGGGTGCATCAGCTCATCAAAACTACAATCCCTTGTAGGTGCTATCATTAACTCCATCTTGCAACTGGGTAAACTGAGGCTTAGAAAAGTTAAATAATTTGCTAAAAGCAAAATAAGTCTCGTAAGCAACAAAACTGGATTCAACCCGATGTCCCTCTGATTCCAGACATGAAATGTTTAACACCAGCAGCAGGGGATGATTTCTTGAAACCTCACACTGAGGCGGGTTAATATAGTGAAAGGGGGAAGGCAGCTGAGGCTGGCAGACAGCATGGCCACCAGACAACATGGCTGACATACCACATGGCCATGAGACCCCACCCGGAAACCTCCTGAGAAGAGGCTGCTGGAAAGACCCTCCGAGATTCCACCATGAGAATGTTATTTGGAATGAGAATCCTGCTTGGGATCAAGGGAGAGGCTCAGATACCCTCAAAAGGCCTTACCATTGGCCCCCTGAGAACTGACAGGAAGAGCAACCAATCAGAGCAGCAAACAGCTGGGGCTCCTCCCCAACATTATGCAGGGGGAGGAGTAACAGTCCTAAAAGGCCTAACCCGGGTGCCCCACGTGCAACCTCTCTTTCTGCAGCACGCCCACGGCCCATGCCTCGTTTCCTTGTTTCTTAATAAACTCTTTCCTCCCTTGCCTGCCATATGGGGTGTCCTTAAATTCTTTTATGCAGCACAGCCAAGAACTTAGAAGCCCAGAACCCAGAGCCAGCCAGTAACATTATTTGGAGAGCCAGCCGGGAGATAGAGAGGCAAGTGACGCTCCCCAACCCCAGTGGGGACTGGTGAGTTTAACTATGAATTATAGCCAGATAGACTCCCACAGGAGATACTCTTAGGCTGGGGGTGGGGGCTGGGGTGTGGGACCCCTCTATGTCCATGCCACGCACCCAGGCTCATTGGGCCTGGTGCCTGCTGGGCGCATGGGGCTCAGGGCAGGGGCACAGGGCAGTGCCTTGCTGAGACAGGGGGTCCTGGGCTGCGCTTTGGGGGCAGCAGAGCTGTCTATTCTGACCTGGATGGGGCATCCCCCTCCAAAGCCCTGGCTTTTTAGCAGCCAGTCTTGTGTTCAGTGCTGGCAGCCACCGTCGTCTTCTGCCTTGGACAGAGCATGTGGCTGCACAGCTGGTGCCTCCAGCTGGTTAAGAGTCCACTGGAAGCCTACCCCCTGTCTGCCATTGTCCCTCTGCATCCCGTGGTAGCAGCGGCAGAGAGCTGGGGGCTTGCGCTACTCCCAGGGAGCCTGGACTTACATGCCCCCTGCTCCGATATTGGAGCAATGGTGGGTCTCATGCACCTTTGCTGCTGGGCCTCCCCCTCAAAGCCCCCTCCAGGGAGCAGGTGGGGGTGTGTGTGCAATGGTGGGAGGTGCCCGTCCTGTCTGGGGGTTTCTTGCATGAGCCGTGTGTGCACCTCCCTAGCATCTGCACCTCACTGGCCCAACTTTTTTCCCACCCCATCTGGGAAGGACAAGTATTTTGGGAGCTTTGGTTTGGAGGGTAAAAGTTCAATCAGACTCAGACTCTGGGACACCAGATCAGCTGACAAACTCTTCTTAATTTTTCCTAGAATAATGGACATGTTCTCTAGCATTCTAGCAGACTCCTCATAGGGCTGTCTTCTCAGGAATCAGGACAACCTGCCTACTGATGGTCTGTGTGGCTTCAGTATGGCCAAGAATGGCCTCTGCATGTGTCCCTGAATTCCAGTCAAGCCTGTGTAAGAAAGAAAGAGAGGACAGACAGATCTGAGGGCCAGAGACCACATGGCCATGTCTCCTTAAAGGGATGAGGCAATTGCAAGCTCAGGGAAATTACTCAGAGGCAGAATCTAGAAACCCAGCCAGTCTGCCTTGGATATCCATAGAAAGCTGCAGAAACTTTCCCTGGGCCCCCAAACTTCCATTAACTCCCTCTTAGAAACAGCCTTTGTAGTTTTCAACAATCAAGACCAAGCTGTCAAGGAGAAGCAGGTGGGGGCGGGCAGGCATGGGGCTCAGAAATAGGCTCACCTTTTAATTGCTTAATTAATGTGGGAGCCAAGTACTTGATCCTAGCCTGCACTCTGGACCTCTCCTAGCCTTGATAGTGCCTAATAAGGTGAGTGAATGGGGAATCAAGATCTAGACCATTTACTAAATATCTCTCCTGTAGAATAAGGAACCTCCTTATATGCCATCAATTAAGATTAAAAAGTTCCTGGAAAATGGTTTCTGTCAGGTCTTTCTCTATGCTAAGTGTGTAAAATTCTCTCTGCTGTTCTAATCTGTGCTTAACTTTGTGTTTAACTTTTTAAATCTGCATTTAACTTTTAATCTGTTTTTAATTTTGTCAGTGTGCTCATGCCTAGGAAATCAGATTTGGGGTTTACCTATTACAAATTGGATAATGGTGAAAGGTAACCTAAAAATGAATCTTTAAATGTCAATACTGTCTTACAATTGGATTTGATGTAAAAATCACATGGAATTAGTCCAATTGCTGGAAAAGCAGAAAAACTTAGCAAAGTTGTTACTAATAAAATTGTTTTAGTTGCTTAGTTAATAAACAGAAGTGCCCAAATTGTTTTTAAGTGGAAAGTTACTAGAAACTGTAACTAAGAGTTAAGATCATTATATAGATGTCTTTATATTATAAAACAGCAGAAGGATAATATCTGAAATTGCTATAATTGAGTGGATTTAGCCTAGAACCTTCTACTGTGGTGGTAATCTTAGACTAATTTGACTAGTGTGGAATAGATTGCTGCCTGGTGTTAGACATCCACTCTTCCAGTCCAGTGGCCACTATAATCCTGCTATCTCTGAGGATTGGTGGGGGGGCTCCCACCTCAAGTGTTGATGTTCCTAAAAGCAGCATGTCATGAGAAAAACCAGGTTTCCCTGAGAATTTGATGACTTCAGTGAGTATATACTGGAATTAGTGTTGCTCATCCAAGGTCTGTCAAAATAAAAATGGGAAATAAAGCTCTGAAGTAAAGGAAAATGGTGTAAACTGTATTTTAAAGCATTGTGTACAATTTGGTTATAAGCCAGTAACTAAAGAATGAAATACTTGTGCAAAACTGCATGGTCACAGTGCAGATTAATTAGAAATAGCCTTCAAAGAGCTCTTTCAAATATATTATTTTATAGTTAAACTTATTTTGTTAGAGAATGAGAATTATAAGTAGCATTAGTAAATTGTGTGCTTCTGTGTCTAACTCTCTATTCTATTTGTTCAGTGTATATTTTCATAACTTGGGATGAAATGTAAGTTTAGTGTAAAAGTTTTATCTACTAGGCTGGGGAATGAAAAATCAGTTTATCCTGTAATTCCCCAATTTAAACCTTTTAACAACTTTAAAATAAGGGTATTTAATGATCCTATTACCAAATTTCAATAAGTGAAAGAAAAGTCCTTGAAAGCTATGGAAAGATCTTTTAAAATCAATTACACAATTATAATATTTTCCAGAACCTAGCAGTCAGTATGCTATATGATGAAAATTGCAAGTTCATGTTTAATGAAATATAGATCTGTCCTAAACTGTTTCATCAACCAGAATGAGGAATGTAAGACAAGACTTTTAAATGGATAAAGGTAAATTTCATTGGTTGCTAATTGTAACTTAATAAGCTTATTTAAAGGAAAAGTAACCAGTCTATGTGGTTACTGTTAATTATAAGGAGTTTGTAAAACCATCTTCTAAACTGAAGCATTTAAATGGCTAATTCCAGGAAGCCATGATTAATTAGAAACTGAAATTGATATTAATACCAAAAAGTAACTCCATAACAGGTAAACCTGTCAGAGGCCACCTCAATCTGCATATTAAAGTGGTTGTAAGGGAAAGATAATCTTAATTCTATTGGGAATCTTAGATTTTCATAATATAATTGAGAAGGTAGTTTTTCCTATGTTGCTAAAATAAAATACCTATTAATTAACATAATCATGGTAAAGGTGTAAAAGTAAAAAGCAAAGTGCTAAAATAGCTAAGTTCATTTGATATGTTATACATTGCATTGGAAGTGTTTAAATAGTGTGTGAAAATTAAGAGATAGACTTCAGTATTGTCAAACTCTATTGTGCATTCAAACCAGGCCTAAATACCCTGCATGATGCCTCTCCATTTGAGTTATTGGCAAGGTCAGTCACTATGACCCCTAAAACAATAAAGGTATCTACAAAATCTCTGGTTATGTTCCTGAAGTGGATGGAGAGTGTGTTGCAGTTTTGGACTTCTGCAGTAGCTGGCAATGGCTCAGTATGGCCAGATGTGTGACAGACATTGCCTTCAGGCTGGCTCTGTTTCATAGTGCTGAAGGGCACTGTATTAGTCAGCCAAAGGGGTACTGATGCATAGTACCAGAAATCTGTTGACTTTTATAAAGGGTATTTATTTGGAGTAGAAGCTTACAGTCACAAGGCCCTAAAGAGTCCAACTCAAGGTACCATGAGAGGTACTTCTTCACCCAAAGTCTGTTGCCATGTGTTGAAGCAAGATGGCGAGTGGTGTCTGTGAGGGTTCAGCCTTCCTCTTTCCTCTTAAGGCTCCATGGTCCCAACTTCTTCCAGTCTCAGCTGTAGGATGTCATAGGGCTCATTTGTCTTTTCCTCTGGGGCTTGTTCCTTTCCAGGCTCAGCTGCTCTGTTCTCTTTACAAGGTCAGCTGTAAACTATCAGGCTCATCTCTCTTCCCAGGGCTGCAGGATCCTCTGTGTATCTTCTCTGTGTGTCTACTTCTGTGTGAACATCTGTTTTATCATCCCACCAAGGGGGCTGGGACTCAATGCTGAGTTGTGCTCTAATAATGTGGTTGAATCAAAGTCCTAATTTTAACATAATTTAATCAGATTGAATCTAATACAATCAAATGGTTATCACACCCAGAGGAACAGACCAGTTTATAAACATAATATATATCTTTTTTTTGGAATTCAAAAATAATATCAAATTGCCATACTCCACCCTCTGAATTTCAAAAAGGCATTACAATATTTAAAAAAACCTTATTTCAGTAGCAGTGCTAAGTACAAAATCATATCACAATCAGTGTAAAGAAATACAGTTTCTCTTGGCACAAAGCCCTGTCTGGCTATAGACCTCTGAAACTTACAAAGCAATTTATCTGCTTCCAATATACAAAGGGACAGACAAAGGATAAACATTTGCATTACCATAAGGATAAGTTGGGAGGGAAACATGAGTCATGGGTCCCTTACAGTCCCATAAACCTGCAGGGCATAACTCATTAGATTTCAAAATCTGAGAGTCATTCTCAAGATGATGGTTTCTTCTTCCTGGAACTCATGGGGACCCAGTCTTTCCACAGGCTTGTCCAACAGCAATTTTCTTGGTTCCACCCTCATCAAGCATCTGGGTGGTGACTGAGCTCCAGACCTCACACTCCAAGAATATTGGGGTGATGGCCACACATTACCCAATCTATGGGATAGAATCTCAACCCCCTTAGAACAGTGAGGGGGAGGCAACCTTCTCCCTAATATCTAGCCTAGAGGCCCAAACCTCTCAGAGCAATGAGTTGGTGACCTGGCCTTCCCTAATCTATGGGGAGCAGGCCCACCTCTTTCAACTATGGGGTGTCGACCTTACTCTCCCCAACCCTTGGGGAATGTGCTCCACCCTCTCTGTAGCCTGGGTTTTCAAAACTCTCCCTGAACAGTGGGCTGGAACATCCACCCTCTTCAACTACTGGGGCAAACTCACCTTCACCATATACATGGGTGGGGTTCCTCTTTTGGCCCAAGGAGATGTCTTAATTCCAGATCTCAGCTTCCACGGTTTTCCTCTTAAAGCCCTTTCCCCATTCCATCTCTCCCCTGCATGTCCCTTTTAGTCCAGGCTGACAGTGATTTTGTTCATACAGCTCTCTCAAAAAGCTTGTTGGTTTAGCATGCAGGAAGCAGGGATCCAAGCCATTAGACAGTAACACTTTCCACAAGTCTTTCCTAGATAACTGCATTTTCAATCCTGATTTATAAGATCTAAGTTTAGTTAAGTCCTCAAATGGGGAACTATCATCTGGGGGCTTGATTTCCAGAGGCTTGGAATTTCTGGAATCAGTTTCTGGTTTTCTTGTGCCCAACAATTCAGTTCACAGCTTATCTCTCTCATTTGGCATTTTACTATAAGCCGCAAGGAGAAGCCAAGCTGGATTCTCTGAGTTTACTTTGGAAAGTTCTTCAGCTAAATGCCCAGGCTTGCTGTTTTCAAATTCTGCCTTCCATAAAACTTCAGGAGTTAATCTTGCTAAGTTCTCTACGACTTTAAAACACAGATCACCTTTCCTCCAGTTTCCAATAATAGCTTTATCATTTACTTCTAAGGCCTCATAAAAAGTCTCTTTGGTTTCCATATTCCTACCAACAGTCTCTTCAAAGCAATCTAGGCCTTTTCTATCAAGCATCTCACAATTCTTCCAAAAAATACCCCTTACCCATTTATATAAACATCCCAACATTTTGATAATTGCAAAATCACCACCCCACTCTTCAGTATCAAATTCTTCATTAGTCAACCAAAAGGGTGCTGATGCAAAGTACCAGAAATCTTTTGACATTTATAAAGGGTATGTGTTTGAGGTAGAAGCTTACAGTCACAAGGCCCTAAAGAATCCAACTCAAGGTACTATAAAAGGTACTTCCTCACCCAAAGTCTGCTGCCACATGTTGCAGCAAGATGGCGGGTGATGCCTGTGAGGGTTCAGCCTTCCTCTTTCCTCTTAAGGCTCCATGGTCCCAACTTCTTCCAGTCTCAGCTGTAGGCTGGCATAGGGTTCATCTGTCTCTCTTCCTCCTGGGCTTGCTCCTTTCCAGGCTCAGCTGCTCTGTTTCCTTTAAAAGATCAGCTGTAAACTATCAGGCTCATCTCTCTTCCCAGGGCTGCAGGATCCTCTGTGTATCATCTCTGTGTATATACTTCTGTGTGAGAGTCTGTTTTATCATCCCACCAAGGGGGTTGGAACTCAATGCTGAGTCACACTCTAATGACGTGGTTGAATCAAAGCCCTAACCTTAACATAATATAATCAGATATCTCAGCTGAATCTAATACAATCAAAGGGTTATCAGACCTGGAGGAACAGACCAGTTTACAAACATAATCTATATCTCTTTTTGGAATTCATAAATAATATCAATCTGCCACAGGCACTATGCACCAGGCTGGTGAACACTGGAGACTTACCTTCCTAGCTTCTCTCTAGGATCAACTGCTGTGCTGCAGCATGCTGGCTGTGTGAAGGACATACCAAGTGGAGAAATAATTACCAGAGTAATGTGAGTAGAACTTAAACAAACACAATTGACATTATGGCCTGTTCCCATGGAGAGAAAACATGTATTGTATTGCAAACCTGGAGGTTAGATCTATTAATTGCAGCTGAAAGAGAAACTTATGCAGTGATTAGTGCATTGATTAGTATTAAGTACTGTACCTATATCTCTTCTATTCTAGATCATATGCAGAGGGCTATTGAACATGTTAAAATTCCTGGTAAATTTAATTCATTTTCTAAGTAGTTAATGAATGAGCCTATAAGATAAAGGAATGGCTCTCTTAAGTACTGTCTTTATTTTGCTTGCCATATGCTGTCTCATTGTTGCCTATACTGTCTTTGTGAGTTTATGTCTAGGGCAGTGCCTCTCTTCATACCTCTCCTAGCTGTCCTAAGCATAACCACCACTGTGGAAACTGGGGTTGGCAATTTATACCAAACTCAGCTTGTCTACCACAGTCTCTCCCTAGAGTTAACCAACAGCATAAAATAACTCATGGAAGAATGTGTTTCCCTTCAACTTTGGGAGGATGCAACCTCTGAAAGCACCTGGCCTTTCTCATTCTCATGGTCCAGTATGTCATGGCTGGCCCCTCTTTGGGCCTGCTTACCACCATCTCCTTTATCCTTTTAGTATAACCATGTATCTTAAATTCTAATTAAGTTTATTTCTTCCAGAATCAATGCCTTATTAGTTTTGTGGAGATTTCATCCAGTCCAACCAGGGTGGACCCATCTTCCCTCATCTGCAATAGAATAGCCAGGGACTTTTACACCTTGTCAGTAAGGGCCTACTCCCCCTAACCAGCAGGAAGTAGCTGCAAAATAATGACCATCGCCCTTCAGCACCCCCTTAAGAATAAGCGTGTAAACTCTCTGAGTGGGGGAGTTGAGGCAGGTTAGCATAGTGAAAGGGAGAAGGTGGCTGGCCCAGAAGACAACATGGCTGATATACCACTTGGCCATGAGACCCCACCCAGAAACCTCCTGAGAGGAAGGCTGCCAAAGACCCTGCGAGATCCCAGCCATGAGAATCTCATTTGGAATGAGAATCTTGCTCGGGGTCAAGGGAGAGCCCCAGATACCCTTAAAAGTCCTCACCATTGGCCCCCTGAGAACTGACAGGTAGAGCAACCAATCAGAACAGCAAACAGCTGGGGTCTCTCCCCAACATTATGCAGGGGGAGGAGTAACAGTCCTAAAAGGCCTAACCTGGGTCCCCCACATGCACGTCTCTCATTCTGCAGCACGCCCACGGCCCATGCCTTGGACCACGTACTTCTCTCATTTCCTCGTTTCTTAATAAACTCTTTCCTCCCTTGCCTACCCTATGGCTTGTCCTTAAATGCTTTCATGCAGCACACCAAGAACTTAGAAGCCCAGAACCCAGAGCCATCCAGTAACAACACCATGCATTTCCCTTTTGTGGAAATATCTTTCCTCCCCCATGCACGTGGGGTCTTGAGGCTGATGTTCTGTTTTCCAGCGGAAAGTGGTATGAGCCATGTGCAGCAAAGGAGTTGTGCTTAGCTCTAATTTCAAAGGAGACTTTTAAATTCCTTGGCAAGGTCATAGGCTTGAAAGTCTGGCTTGTAAGGGATTTTAACAAATTTTCTCAGACCTCCTAAAGTGGAATGGTTACAAATCTTGAGGATTTGGCCATGGGCTAAAGTCTGGAGCAGGAAGGAGGAATGGAGATGTAGAGGAGAACAGGAGGTGGGGTTTTCCCTGCGCTCTGATGCTGACCTTTTCCTGGGCTATGGATGGGCTGGAGGACATGTGAGGACACCAGACATGCTCCTAGCTTCTGGGGGACTGTCTCATTGGCCAGGAGTGGACGCCTGAGGGATGCCTCGGCACGCAGGGCACCGTATGGGTGGTGGGGTGGTGGGTGGGCACAGCATCCAATCAGATGCCTGCTATCGTGTGTCCGGAGTGCCAGGTTAGGCTTCTGCGGACAGGCTCCCTTCTGGGGTGGGACAAGAGGGAGGCCAGTGAAAGCAGGAGCGGAAAAGAGAAGGTAGCCCTAATGCATACCTCCATGAGCAAACCTCCAGGAAACAGCAATTGATGGAGAAAGAGAAAAAAACAGAACAAAACAAAACTACTATGGCAGCAGAAGGATCGGGCAAAAAAGCTCTTAGACGTCACATCTGGGAGAACCTCTTTAGTTCTCACAGCCTATTTCCTCTTACCTTTATATATTTCTAGCAGGTTTAGTTATCATGTTTACTAGCACAGAGGAGCTTAAGAAGCAGCGGATTGGCATAGCAGTGAGTGCTAGAGGCTAAAATCCCAGCAATATATAGTGACAGCAGAAGGCCCCCTATCACCCCCTGCCCCCCACATAAAGTAAAAATAAAGAGGCAGACAAAAACTATAAACTACGAAGTGGGGCCTCATTGACATTGTCATTCTATTATAGCACAATTAAATTATGTGCAAGAATCTATTTCAGAGGGCAGGAAAGCATGTACCTCATTTTAGTCATTCTCCCAAAAACTTCCCTTTGGGAAATGATACAAAGGAATAAGTTTACATTATTATGAACATCCTTTGATACCCAAAAGCTCATTCTGTTGCAAATAAACAAGATTTGCTGCATTACTTGCATGTATGTACCTACCCTGAGTGCTCATGCAAATGCACATGCATTCAGATGGCTGCGTGTCAGCGAATTAGCGAGAGCCCTTGTGGTTAAGCACTTAATGAGGGGTTGGAAGGGCTAGTGTACGTGCACGGGGGAGCCTCCGGGTGTTCATTAAGCATCACATTGTGCAGTGAGCCTCCCCAGCTCTCCGCCCCTCTAGGAAGCCCTTCTTCTGAGATCTGGACGAGGACAGAGTTTCTGACAAAGGGCAGCATGGCTCCTCCCTGAGAAAACCCCACGGCGGTAAAGCTGCGCAAACCAGCTGCTAATGGCTCTTGATAGCTGCAGCAGGACGGGGACCACAGCCATTGCTTGCCCAGCAAGAGACCCAGGGTCAAAGCATTTCTAGATTCTCGAGACATCGCCGGAAAAGCAGTTCATTATGGTAAATCAAGTTGTGAGCATGAGACACAATCCTTCTGCTCCTCTCCACAGATCGGGGCTGGAAACTTTTCTCCCACCTGTAGATGCTTGCCTAGAGTGAAAATTGCTTTGTGTAATTTTAGTTTAAAAGTTATGAGGACAAAAATCGGTAAGTCTAGATTCATCATTATTATAAAACCAGCCGGAAATGAGAAGTGACTCCTGGGTCCCGGTCAATGAACACCATTCTGTTATGTTTCTGTTTCTTTCTATGAGCCTTGACTAAGAAAGGAAAAGGATTGTTGATTGTGGCTGGAGGGAGAAGAGAAGGAAGAGGTTTTGAAGGCACCAGTGAGCTCCCCAAGTTGATGGGGCAGGAATCACAAAAGAGTAACGCTTGCTGTTTCTTACCCTTGCTTCAGGTTTGATATCAATTATATCATATCCAGGCTCTCAGTCGATTATAGAGTGAGTGCCACGGGCCCAATATAATTGCATCGCACTGCAGTTGACCACTCGCGTGTTGCACTATTTCTAGATGTTGCCTGGACTAGGTCCCTTCTCGTGCCTGGCACGGTGGGGCCTTCCGGCACACTGTCTCCCACGGCGCCCATGCGACAGCGTGCGGCAACGCTGAGCTAATTAATCTCCCAAGGCGTTCTGCAATCGGATAAAAAGGCCCTACAAACGCTAAGCATCATTATTATTATTTTGAAAGTGAGTCTCTCTGCCAGGCAAGTTGCCCCACGCTCGCCCATCTCTGATTATGACGCTAATTACAGTGATTATAAAGAAGCGAGGCATGATTGCTACCTACACTCGTCACTGCCCTTAAACAAACGCGAGGGACAGTTAGCGGCAGAGCAGCTCCGAGCCCGGGTCTGCCGTGTGCGGGTGGTCACTGCCCCGCTTGCTCGGCTCTCATTAGCATCGCAGGCCAACAGAGCTCTAGCTCGTCAATCATTACCCAGCATCCCCTGCTTCCTCCCATGGAGACAAATGATGTGTTGCCGGCAAGGTCGGAGGTCAAATATGAGTTGTGCTGTTGCTGGGGTGCAGTCTCGAGGCAGTGGGGTCACCGTTGGGGCAGGTCTTTGTGGCAGTATGTTTGTGCAGGCAAACTGTTCTGAATGCATGGAGCATAACACCTACTGTGTTTTTGTTTTCTCTTTGCAGCTGGAATGTACTCAACAATTTTTCCTTTCTCTTTCCCTTTGGTGCAGGGAGAGAAGAGGATGGTGATTTTCTTTTTTGAATTTTCTAAAATTTCAGTAAGAAGCCCCCGCCACCCCCCCCACCCCCGGCCCCTTTGGCATCTCCTTACCCTGCCGCGGAGCCCTCGGCCGCGGGCATAGTTCTGAAGGTTGGGAGGTTTTCTGCATTTCTGCCACCGTCCAATTTGCCACGGATGGCCCCGGAAGACTGACAGGGCTGAAGGCGCCCAGTGCCAGTGTAAATGAGCCCCATTCATTCCCTGCCGTTGGCATATGGCGTGTCATTGTCCTCGGTCACCCAGGCAGAAGTGATGCAATTTGTTGGCATGTCCTGTCACAGCACAAACTATCTATCCCACTGAGCCCCCAAGAAAACAACAGAAGCCGTAAAAGGGCAGCCAAAAACTTCACAGCTTTATCACACACTGCCCAGGAACTAAGAAAATAATGGCTGTTCTATTTTTGTGCCTTTGGTGGAAAAGGGAGGGGAAGGAAGGAGTCTCAGAACTTCTTACCTCTTTCTTTTTAGTTACAAAGAATATCCAAGTGCTAGATACCGAAGGAGACATCCTCAGGACAGGCTTTTACAGCCATCTTCACAGAACACAGCAAACCATGGGGATTCAAATGTTCTCTGGTGATTGGATACCAACTCCACCCATTGTGAATTGTGTCCAGAAGAGTACTGAAGATTGAGGCCTAGAAAAGGGTCAAGTTATTGGTTTATTTGGAACAAAAAAGTCGATGCATCTTGCTAAGCACACATGTCTATGAAAAGTCAAAATGGAATGCTACATTATAGGGCATTTAATAGGAGTCACATCCCAGCTAAGTTTGGGTTTTATAGAACAAACCATTTTGAATGCCTGAAGTCCACTTTAAAACAGACATATGTATTTTGCTCAATATAATTTGAATTTTCACCAGAGTGATTTTAACACTAAAATCTAAGGTTGATGTGACATATCACATGATGGATTTGAGCAGGACATGGTGATTCACGTGTTGCAATGAGATTATCCCTGTAGTGTTGTTTGTTACTGAAGCATATTTATGGGAGAGTTGATTCCAGAGCAAGTTTGCTCTGTTACTCAAGCAAATGAAGACACATGCTATGTATCAGTACATGACTAAAATTAAAGGTTTAAAAATGAACCATTCTAATGTATCAAGTGGACTTTTGAAGAACTGCTTACCTAATGGAGTTAGAAAGCTGATAGGATGTTTCCACAAAAAAAAATTATCCTCAATTTTGTTGTCAGTTACCAAAGAACAAGTTTGTTTTAGAAGATTCTATGAATCCTTCTAACTCTGAAGTTCTTTAATTTGATAACTCTATAGCTCCACTTTACCATTTATTAATAAAGGTCTGGAGTAGACATAAGTATTTTGTACCATTTAGAAAATGCTACCCATGGAAGAAATTATATCATTGATGTGGAGGCAGTGGCCACTGGAGGTTCTGAGGGCAGGGAGAGGGAAAAACAAGTGTAATACGGGGGCATTTTCGGGACTTGGGAATTGTCCTGAATAACATTGCAATGACAGATGCAGGCCATTCTATATCTTGCCATAACCTACAGAATTGGGTGGGAGAGAGTGTAAAGTACAATGTAAACTTTAATCCATGCTTGGTTGCAGTGCTCCAAAATGTGTTCATCAATTGTAACAAATGTACCTCACTAATGAAGGATGTAGTTAATGTGGGAAAATGTGGGAGGTGTGGGGAGTGGGGCATATGGGAATCCCATATATATTTTTATGTGACATTTGTGTAATCTAAGTATCTCTTTAAAAAAATTAAAAAAAAAAAAAGAAAATGCTATTATAATCTGGGATGACTGAATTGGTCATCTTGCCCTGCAAAACTTACAGGAATCAAAATATCAATGCATTAACAAGTGGTAGTGATCAATTTTAATGAGTATCATAATTCAAGAGATGAAATTATTATATGAAACCAAAATCCAGATTAAGGTTCTCTTGGGAAGTCAACTGTTGACCAGCAATAGAGACCTTGGTTTGTGACCTTGCATGAGGTCTAAAGCTCAGGAGATGTTTCTGGATACTGTTGTTAATGTCACAGTGAACAGAGCTACTTGTAGAGAAGCACTTAATAAAGACATTTGATTCATTTATATAGATATTTTCCCTTCTAGAAATAAGAGAAAAGGTAAAGAAACCATTTTTTTTTAATCTTAAAAGAGAGAATATAGGATTCTAATTTTCCTAGAATGCAGCTTACATTCTAGGAAAATTAAAATGTTTTCCAGATTAGGAGGAAAATAAAATATCCCTCCATTTTGTGAAAGATGTTCTATTTTGATTTAAAATTTTTGCACTCTTATTTTAAAACGAGTGAAGCAAATTGGCAATGTAAGATAAGTGAAGATGAACTACATTCACACATTCTCTTCCTTTAAGTTGTTGACCACTGTTATAGATAGGAGACAAAAAGAAATAAAATAAGTATCTATTCAATACATATTCTATTATGTGTTTTGATTGCCAGAAATATAACAATGATCAATCCAGGCAAGATTCTAGTCCTCAAGGATTTAACTTCTCATATGTAGGGGGAACTTCTGTTTCTAGGAAGATGGAATAGACATACTTTTCCTTATTCCTCTCCCCAAGTATAACTAAAAACCCTGGACGTTATCTATAAAACAGATACAAGAAGATTCTGAAAGGTGCAGGAGAGAAGTCAGACTGTCTGAGGACCTCTGGAGCTGAGAACTCGCACTGTGGTGAGTTCCCTGTATTTTCTTTTTGCCTCATGTGTCTTAGACTTGAGCTGAGGAAGCTAGCAACCTGGAAACACCAGCAGGTGCAGACAAAAAAGCCCTAGCAAAAGCCTGCCCTCTATAGCCAAAGGACCAGGAAAGGGGAAACCTAGCAGGATTGGAAACTTTTAGGCAAGAACCACTCATTGGAATCCAAATTATGGGGAAAAATTGTGGCCCCACCCTTGACCCTGCCAGAAAAGTCCAAGTGGGGAGCCTAGACTTCCATACTTTTGAGGTTGTGATGAGGTGCCCCAATACCCAAGAAGGGTGGTTCCCAAGAAGGCCAAGAAGGGGTTGGGACTCCGATCCTGCCAGCTGGTACTGAGTCCCCTGCCCCAGTGGTGTCAGTGGAGAATGTGTGGGAGCCTGGACTTCCACTCCTCCCTGGTCATAATGAGGTGACCCTTCCACTACCACTGGGCAGTAACAGATGATTCCTTGAACAGAGTCAGGATTTTCACCATTACCCAGCAGTAACATGGGCACACTACAACAGTGTCAAGAGACCTTGTTGGGAACGGGAATGTCTATCCTGCCAGCAGCAACAAAGGCCCCTTCCCATGTGTCAGTGGAGCTGAGTAGGGAATCTGGACTTTTGTTCCACATAGCAGGAATGAAATTGTCAGAGAAAGAAACAGAAAATTTAAATAAGATATGGAGTCTCACAACATAATTCTCCTTATGTGCATGTTTCAATCAATGATCACCCATTATACCTAGAGCCAGGAAATTCCTGCTGAATGGAAAAAGATAATTAATAGATGCCAACACTGAGATGATAGTGATTCTAGGATTATCTGATAAAAATTTTAAGGCAGCCATGATTAAAAAAAATGATTCAGTGAACAATTAAAAACACACCTGAAACAAATGAAAAATAGAAAGACCTATCACAGAAACAGGAGATATCAAGAAGAACCAAATGGCAATTTTAGAACTGGAAGATACAGTAACCAAAATGAAAAGCTCAATGGATGGGCTTAACAGCAGAATGGCGGTGACAAAGGAAAAACTCAGTGAACTGGAAGACAGAACAATAGAAATTGCACAATCTGAGCAATAGAGAGAAAATAGACTGAAACGGATGAACAGAATCCAAGGATCTATGGGACTATAATGACATATGCAAAATTTAGGTTATTGCAGTCCTGGAAGAAAGAGAGAAATAGAGTACAGCTAAAAAGTACTTTAAGAAGTAATAGCTGACAAATCCCTAAATTTGGCAAGAGTTATAAACCTACAGATTCAAGAAATTGAGTGAAAAGCAATTTCCAAAGAAATTGAGACAAATCCAAAGAAAGCCACACCATGGCACATCATAATTAAACTTCTGTGAAATAAAGATGAAAAAAGTCTTGAAAGCAGCCGGAAAAAAATGGGCCATTAAACAAACCACAAGTTTAAAAGAATTGAAATTGTACAGTGTGTTCTCTGACCATAATTGAATCAAACTAGAAATCAAGACTATAAAGATAACAAGGAAATTTCCAAGCACATGGAAATTAAACAATATATTTTGAAATAATCCATGGTCAAAGGGGGTGTCTCAAGGGAAATAAAAAAATACATTGAACTAAATCAAAATGAAAATACAACATATTAAACTTTGTGAAATATGGCCAAAGAATTGCTGAGAGGGAAACTGATAGCATTAAATGCATAATTTAGAAAATAGGAAAAGTCTCAAATCAATAATCTAAACTCTCACCTCAGGAACCTAGAAAAAGAAAAACAAAATAAACTCAAGTCACCAAGGAAGAAAGAAATAATAAAGATAAGAATCGAAGTAATGTAACTGAAGACAAGTGAAAACAATGGAGAAAATAAATGAAACAAATAGCAAGGTTTTTTAAAAGCTCAACAAAATTAACAAACCTCTGCTAGAACTGACAATGAAAAAAAGAGAGAACATGTATTATCAATATCAGGAATGAAGCAGAGGATATCATTCCAGACCCTGCAGACATGCAAAGGATACTAAAGGAACTTTACCAATAACTGTACATGTATGACTTTGACAACTTGGATGAAATGGACCAATTCCTTGAAACACACAATCTACTACAACTTACCCAATGTAAAATAGATAACTTGAATAACCCTATAACTGTTAAATAAATTGAATTTGAAACTATAAACTTCTCCCCAAAGAAATCTCCAGGCCCAGATAGTTTCACTGAAGAACTCTACCAAATGTTTGAAAAAGAATTAACAACAAGACTGCACAATATCTTCCAGAAAATAGAAGAGGAGGGAGCATTTCACAATCAGTTTTATGAAGCTAGTATTATCCTGATACCAAACCAGGTAAAGCCAGTAAAAAAAACCAAACACAGATCAATAACTTTCATGGATAGAGACTCAAAACCCCTTAACAAAATATTAATCAACAGAATTCAGCAATATATGAAAAGAATTGTACTCCACGACTGTTTCAGTGTGCCAAAGAGCTGTCAGTGCAAAGTACCAGAAATGTGTTGGCCTTTTTAATGGGTATCTATTTGAGGTAAAAGCTTACAGTTCCAAGGCTGTAAAAAGTCCAACTTAAAGCACCACAAGAGGTGCTTTCTCACTAAAGTCAGCTGCCATGTGTTGAAGCAAGATGGCAGGTGATCTCTGTCTTCCCCTCCGAGCGTCCTCTCTCAGGCTCAGCTGCTCTACTTTCTTCCTGATTTCAGCTGCAACCAGGTACAGGGCTTGTCTCTTTCCAGGCCTCCTATATCAGTCTTGGCTCTTCTGCTCTCTTCCCAAGTCCAGCTGTGAGCTATCAGGCATGTAGCAGGGCTGCTCTCCTCCTGAGCTGCTCCGTGGGGCCAGCCTTTAGGGGTTTCGTGCTTAAGCCGTCCTCTCCCTCACACTGCAGAATCAAAAATATGCTGGCCCTCTTTTCCCCTCAGTCTGTCTCAGTGTCCATTTATATCAGACCCAGCAAGGGGGCAGAGACTCAGCTTGAGTCACAACTCACTGACACAGTCCAATAAAAAGCCCTATAGCAATCAGATCAGGTAATCTAATCAAAGTCCCCTCAACTGAATTTAATGGAATATAAAGGTGTCACACCCAGAGGAATAGATTAGTTTACAAACATAATCTTTCTCTTTTGGGGATTAACAAAATAATCTCAAACTGCCACAATAACCAAGTGGGGTTTATTCCAGGAATGCACAGATGGTACAAATGTCAAAACTCAACCAAAGTGATCTACCATTTTAGCAGCTGAAGAAGAGTCACATGATCATATTAATTTATGAAGAAAAAGCATTTAACAAAATCCAACTCCTATTCATGGTAAAAATGCTCAGAAATATAGAAACAGGGATCATCCTCAGCTTGATTTAAAAATCTACATAAAACCTACAGGTAACAATATACTTAATGGTGAAAAATGGAATGCTTTTCCCCTAAGATTGGGAACAAGTTAGGGATGTTGGCTCTCACCACTCTTATTCAACACAGTATTGTATATTATAGCTAGTGCAATAAGGGAAGAATGAGAAATAAAATTATATAGATTGGAAAGAAAGAAATAAAATCCTCTTTATTTGAAGATGACATGATTGTCTATGTAGATAATCCCCCCAAACATTCACTAATAAATGAGTTCAGCAAGGTTGCATGATAGAGCAACAGCCAAAAATCAATTGTATTTCTATTACTAACAATAAGTATGTGGACACCAAAATTAAAAATATGAAACTATTTATAATCATTCAAAAAATGAAATACTTATGCATAAATCTAATAAAATATGTATAGGACTTGCATGCTGAAAATTATTAAAAAAATGCTGATGCAAGAAATCTAAGTAGATCTAAATAAGTGGAAAGACATACGGTGTTCAGGGATCGGAAGGCTCAGCATAGTGAAGATGTCGATTCTCTTTAAATTGAAATACAGTTTTAATGCAATTCTTGTCAAAATCCTGAAAAATATTGTTTAGATATATACAATATTTTTTCTAAAATTTACATAGAAAAGCAAAGGAACTAAATAGCTAAAACAATTCTGAAAAAGGGAGGGATCAATCTACTTCAAGACATTCTATAGTGACAATAATCAAGACACTGTGGTGTTGGCTGAAAGGTAAACATACAGATGAGTTATCTCACAGCTTATAAGTCCAATGCTGTAGGGGAGAACCCTTCCGTGCTTCTTCCCAGCTCTTGGTGGCTTGCCGGCCATCCTTGGGCTTCACTCTCTGCCTCAGTTGTCAGTTGGTGTTGTCTCTTGCTTCTGTATCCAGTTCTCCCCTTCCTCTAGAGACCAGTCATGCTGGATCAGGACCCAGAACCACCATCCTACTCCAGTGTGGCCTCATCCAAATTAACAGCATCTTCAAAGACCCTATTTCCAAATAAGGTCAGTTCATAGGAACGAAGCTTAGGACTTGAAAATGTCTTTTGAGGGGACACAATTCAACTCATGATAGTCACAGACAAAATTCTGTTTTTACTGCCAGTTTTTAAGGATATAGAAAATATTTCCTGAAACTTTTCTCAATAATAACAATGAGTATTATTTTTTATTGAAATGTTACTTCATGCCAGGTGATGGCCTAAGAGGTTTAGATAAATATATTTTATTTCGTTTTTATAGCAACCCTATTAAGTAGGTTCTATTATCTTCTTTGAGATGAGGAAACTGAATCTTAGAGTTTAAGTACCTTGCCCAAAGTGACACCGCTGCTGAAGGGGCAGAACCAGGACCAACCCAGGCTGATGCGGCACTCTGCATTTCACTGCCCAAGCAGCTGCATGCCTGGTTCGACACGTTTATTTAAAGAACACATTCTTCTTGGTTGGGGGTCTTCATTTCGGGTTCTTTCGTCCCGCTGTCTGTAGGACAGCTTTTTGTCCTTTGTTGTTTTTGTGAGAGAGTTGACCCCTGCCTACCTACCCCGATGCCGTCTTCCCACAAGTCTCCTGTGCAAATGATTTTTGACGAGGAGCGAAAGCAACTCCGTGAAGGAAAGATGGCCTTTTGAGTAAGTGGTGCTGGAGCAATGGCCATCCACTGGCAAAAACATGACTTCAACTGCAGTCTCGTTCCTCTGGCGAAAATCATCTCAAAATGCGTCATGGACTTAAATGTAAAATTATAAAGCTTAAAAAAATGTAGGAGAGAATCTTCAGGATCTAGGGCTAGGAAGAGAGTTCCTAGATTTGACACCAATAGCAAAATCTAGAAAAGGAAAAAACTGATGAATTGGATGTCACCAATTAAATAGGCTGCTCTGTGTAAGCAAATATTTGCACACTGCGTATCCAACAAATAACTTGTGGGGATATATAAAGAACTCTCAAAACTCAACATTAAAAGGCAATAATACAGTTAAAAATGGGCAAAAAATATGAAAAGGCTTTTCACCATAATGGATATATAAATAAGAAATAAGCACATTAGCCTTTAGGGAAATGCAAATTAAAGCCGAAATGATGTATCACTACACACCTAATTTAAAGGCTAAACTAAAAATAATGGCAACACTAAATGCGGGGAAGGATGTGGAGAAACTGGATCCCTCATAACTTGTGTGTGAGAATGTAAACTGGTACAACCACACTGGAAAACAGTCAGTCAGTTTCTCAAAAGCTGAACAGGCAGCTACCATAACATCTCGCATCTGTTCACATAGAAACCTGCACGTGAATGTTCCCAGCACATCTGTTTTTTAATAGCCAGGAGCTGCGAACAATCCAGATGTTCTTCAGCTGGTGCGTCGCTGAGCAACCAGCAGCACATCCACACCATGGAGGGCTACTCAGCAATAACAAGGAAGGAGCCGTGGGCATGACTTGCGAGAATTATGCCACTTGTAGAAGCCACTCCTGGAGGGCAGCTATCAATGTGCCCCGTGAGGGATCTTGTAAGACATGGAAGAACCAAAGTGAATGTACACAGGACCTCTGAATCTCTGTATTACTTTTTACAAGTTCAAATGTATGCATAATTATCTCAAAATAAAAAGTTTAATAAAAAATTTCTGATAAGAAATGAAGGTTAAAAAGTAATAATTCTAAGCTACCTGAGTCAGTTCCTCTTTTTTGGATTTGGGATTCCTCAAGTTTTTTATGTAATAAATATTTATTGGGGAGTTACTCTGCCCAGGTCCTCTGCAGGGCATCGAAAACATGTATGCAACAGAAGCACCATTTCTCTGCTCTCATGGATGTTAGCGCTTGGTGGAGGATCCAGGCATTACACAGCATGCAGAGGAATGTGTAAGCACACACTGCGGCGATTGCTTATAAGAAGCACCAGAATCCTGTGGGGGTGTAGTAAGAGGGAATACGTCCGACGCCGTCATCAGAGTCAGGAAGCTGCGTGGGGGCAGAGACTTTAGCTCGGGGTCCTTTGTGTCCTGGGGTGCTGTTAACTGAACACACAGGATGGACCCCCTTAGTGTGACCATGTGACGCTCTCTCTTAAAACCTCAGAATGGCATCTCAACTCTGTAGAGCTGGGTTAGGACACGACACAACACGTGCAGGGGGCGGAAGGCAAGTGAGGACGTGGCAGGAAGGCCTGGCGGAGGGTGAGAGTGTGGCCGGAAGCAGAGATGAGTTGGGAGGCAGGATAGCGACGGCTTTGGAGGCCAAGGCAAGGAAACCAGTGGAGAGTGTGAAGCTGAGGAGCGCCAGTGCTAGACTTATACTTAAATAAAAATTATTCTGGCAACTCCTGGGAGAGGGGCTTGAAGATGGGCAAATCTGGAAGCAAGAGGCCGACTTGGAAGGTGATATCTCAGTGGGCAAGTCCCTGCAGCAGAAACTCAAGGGCAAGGGAAGATTTGAGCTGTAGTGCTGGAATGGATATGGGGGCACAAGGGAGGCAAAGAGTGATTCTCAGGCTTGCCGCTTGAGCTACACAGAAGGTGAAAGTACCGTACCCAGATTCTTGGACAGTGGCACGAGACATTTTTATTTGGATGTTAGAAGGATGTGGAACAGAGTGGTTAGATAACTTGCATGTTACCATTTACATTCAAGTTATTCCTAAAATCTGGTTATGGTCAAATGCTATTCTTTTGTGTATCAGGTTATTTGTACATTTATTTTCATCCTTAGAATAGTTTTTGTCCAGTTCTAATCTGATTCGTTCAAATACATGTAAAGTTTTTCATTATTGCATAAATGAATATTTTACATACATGGTCAAGTAATATTTTGCAGTATTAAACTATATGTTTTCTGAATCTTTTTATTCTCTCCTGAGAATGTTTCTCCCTTCTTGAATAGCCATTCCTTCCATGGCCAGACAGTAAAACATGGACCATCTACCATAGAACCAGAAAATGAAGCCCTGCACACTTGGTTCTTCAGTTCGGAGACCACTGGTCCAAGTAGGATGGCAAATTGGGACATATTGCAGAGGATGTTTTCCTATCTGCACACCAAACAAATAGCGCAGTTTGTCAGAGAATGAAAGAGATGGGTCTGGACCTCAAGAACAGGCAAGCATGACCAAGAACACCAGTCCAGCCTCTGTGGATGGTCCAGCAGGAGGGAGGCACGCAGCCCCCTCTGACATCACTGTTCAATAGCCGGGGCATCTGTGAGCCGTCCTGAAACCAGAGGTAAGGCCCAGAGGCCTACAAGGGCAAGATCACGTGCCCCGTTTGCCTAGAAACATCCTGCTTTACTCCTGCTGTTCTAGTGGAATGATTAATAGAGCCCCCTTGAATTCTCAAAACGGCTACAGTTGGCTAATCAATTATTTGACCCTATGGGGCCAAGAAGGGAAAGCACCTGCTCTTGCCTAAGGAACCAAAGGAGGTGAGCTCAGAATTGCCCGCCAGCTAGGGCTGTGGTAGAATACTCAGACATCATGCTGGAGAACCTCACAATAATAACTTAGAGACTAGCATTTCTGAGAACTGCAAACTACCCTCTGAAATAATACACTTTTAGCAATTTTTTTCTTAAAATGTCAAATGGTGTGCCTATTAGAAAAAAGTCTATCGTCTTGTTTATTGAACCACACAACAAAGTGTTAAATCTTGGTAGAGTTAAGTAGCGTGTGTATTGAATTCTATTTTTCCAGGGAGCCTGTGAGGTGCTGGAGATGGTTGCTGACAAAGACATGCTTCCTGATCCTAAAGAGCTGACGCATTACATAAAAGGCAAGTAGAAGTAAACAAAATTATAATGTTGAGTGACATGTCATGAGAGCAATAAGTAAAGTGTGCCCTAAAACAGTATAGGAAGTGGAATACTAAGAAAAGGCAAAATTTTGGTTGACTACTAAATTTAAGTAGGAATTATCCCCACCAAAATACGGAAAGTGAGAAGATTGAGTTCCAGGAACTACCCATGCTTTAGGATGCCCAGGGCTTGTGTGGGGGTGGGGTGAGAGCAGGGAGTGAAGCGGGGAAGGGCGGGAGAGGCGGCTGAGAGGGAAGCAGGGACCTGGCTGGGGAGGACTTGTTGGGCTTCCCACTGAGTTGGGACATCATTCTAGGGTCAGTGGGAGCCACCGAGGAGTCTAAAGAAGGGGAATCAAGTGAGCGCATTTACAGGTAACCTCATGTTTATTTCCGAGCTATCTTCTCCAGAGTATCACGCCCAGGATGAAAAGCATCTAGAGATTAAAAAATGCGTTTCTCTGGTAATTGGGAGATGCACATTAGTATTGTAAGACGTTGATTATTCCTTCAGTAAAGACACTGCTTGGATATCCACAATTATTTAATCACTGGCCTTCTCTTTCACTTTGGAGCTTGTGAACTAGTAGTGCAAAACACGGACATGGAAAATGCTGGTTTGGAGAGTGACTTGGAGTGGACAAGGCAGAGAAATCGGTTAGGAAGCTGTTGTTGACCTAAGGGCAAAAATAATGGTGATATGAATTAAAGTAGTGAAATCTGGGCTTGAGAAAATGGCAAGATGTGAGAGTTATAAAACGAGCAAAGTTAAGACTTGGTTGGTAATTAGAACTGGATGAGGTCGAGGTACAGAGTTAGAATCCCACAGGCAGGTTTCTGGTTTGAGAAGCTGAGGCACGTTCTTGCTAATAGCTGTAGCTCCTGACAGAACTCAGTCCTAGATCAGCTGCATAATCTGCCTGCTCTGTGCCTAAACCTGAGCTACTGAGTACTCCTGAGAACATCATGGAAATGTAGATTAGTGACACCTTCATAGCCACCACGTGCAGGGAGGGGCATTGTGCCATCCTGAATCTTTCTGTGCTTCTCCAGTCATCTTTCTTTCTTTCTTTCTTTCTTTCTTTCTTTCTTTCTTTCTTTCTTTCTTTCTT
>JAQZBX010019951.1:0-17548 GCA_029593785.1 Cabassous unicinctus
CTGTTTTCACTTAGCAGTATATCTTGGAAATGTTTTAAATGTCAGTTTGTTAGAGCACCCTCATTTGTTTTGCCTGCTGCAGAGTAATCCATTGTCTGAGCACACTGCTGTTTATTTTGCCAGTCCCCTCTTGATGGATGTTTAGGATGCAGCCAATTTTTTGTTCTTTACTAATAGTAAGTATCTCAAAGCGCCCTCGTGGAAGGGTTTCTTTGGAGTTAGTAACCATGACGTGAATCCAGAAATATCTTGACTGTGGGACTGACAGGATTTGGTGACCAGTGAAGTATGTGGGGGAGGGGAGCAGGAAGTCGCAGGGCTAGTTTAAGGCAAGATATCGAGGCGCCTCAGTTTCTCTCTGAATGTTCTCTGTGTGTTTTGGCTAGCAAGGGTGTTTTGTGATAGCAGCCTCTGGCCCATTGAAATCCTTCTTACTTGCTGATATTCTGTCTAGAAGGCCTTCAGGGGCTGTGATGATTGGAAAGGTCCCCAGGGACTGGCAGGGGTCTCTACGGGCTGGCCCACCCCTGGCCTGCCTTATCCCTGCATCAGAGCTTGGCCTGATGGAGCCACCCTTGGGTTCTGCACCTACTCCTTAGCCTCTGCTGAGCTTGCAACTTTCTGCCATCCTTTTCCTCTCCAGCCAGCACCCCGTGACATGGTACAGCTTACTTTATTAGTGCCTGTTGAGTCATAGCATTTTGTATCAATGTACTTTTCCCCCAAAGCACACACACAGTTTTCTTGTTTTAACATCTCAAATTCCCAAAGGACTGGAAGTGAATATTACTCTCCAATTGTGACATGACTGGCCATTTTGTGACATCTCTTCACACTTAAAAAGCCTGCTTCCTACCAGAACAATCACAAAACATCTCCCAAAGCACATCATTTGGGGGTGCTCAGGGGTGTTACTTTGTCTGCATCCCTCCCTGCTGTGAGCCCAAGTCACTGAAAGCTACTTCCCCCAGTTTCCATGTTGAGTGAGAAGTTCAGATGTGATCTCGGGAGCAGATGCTTCCATTGTATGAAATACTAAGTTTCGGTGATGATTCACAGTGATTCCTCCAAAAATATTTGCTAGTTGGTAAAAATTCAGGTGCAAGGCTTCCCAAATATTTCTCAGGCGTAAAGGTAAGCCCCATTTATTGAAGGCCAAGTATGTGCTGGACACTGCTAGTTGCTTTGCATAAAATCAAGAGATAAATTTGTGAAAAAACAGAGTGTTATTAATCCCAATTTTGTAGCTAGGGCAAGCAAGGTTCAGAAAGCAAAATCAGTCGCCCAGAGGCCCAGAGCTAGTGAAAGGAGAAGAGAAGGCCTGGCTTCAGGCGCCACCCCCACGGGCTGCAGTGACCCTACTTCCTGAGAAAAATGTTGCCTCCTGCTCGCCTTCCTTTCCTTTCCTGCCGAGTTGATTTGAAGGCTCTGAGGAGCTTCTGATGTAAAGCCATCCTTTGTTGTGGCCTTCTGAGCATGTTGATGCTACAGGCTGACTGTCAGGCCACAGAGCACTCGCCTTCCTGTACATTCCACCTCTCCCATTGAATGCGTCTTGTAAACCGCTGAGATGGCCGAGTGGCAGGAAAAGTTGTTGTCAATGGAATGCGCCTCCTCCAAGCACTACCACCCCCTTAGTAACCTGGAGAATGTTCTAAAATAGTTGACATTTATAAAATCTTGGGCCATTTTGGAAAAATGCTTCTTTTGCCAGATTTCCAGTCTGACACCCAAGGGAAATGTCTACCAGCTCAGAGCCACATTCTTACATCCTGAAACGGTGCCCAGGCCTGGTGGAGACCGCGGCCTGCTCACTGTCCCCTCCGCCTGACCTCTGCACTCTGCCCCCTCTGCATCTTGGCACAAGACACCCACAGGACGCTGCTAGCCCTCACGCACCTACCATGCGCCTGGTGCATGTCACTGTGCTGTTTAAAGGGGCCACATCTCTGCAGGAGCCAATGCAGTAAGGGGGCCAGGGCAGGAACCGTGGAGTCAGATGCACCTGACCCTTTGGTGGCTGTGTGATGTCAAGAAGTTCCCCAGAGCCCCTGAGCCTCACTTTCTTCTTCTGTAAAGTGGGGCTAATGGTAGCCCTGCTTCACAGGTGTGGTGAGGGCTGAACACTCTGAAAGACGCTTAGCCCTGAGCCAGCCCTCTGCCTGCTCGTGCAGACATTGCAACATCACACAGGCACCTCGGCGAGGAGCTGGGGCCATCAGGGAGGGTGGCCTTCCCCATATCATCAGCTTGCGAGCAGCAGCCCTGCACCCCCAGCCTCACAGCTCTGCCTGGAGCCCCGTGCAGGATGGCTTGTCCATGCCCACAAATGTTCTAGCTGGTGCTCTTGGGCTCTGCCATGAAAGGGGGCTTCTGAGCACCTGCCACCAGGGCCATGCAGAAGGTACAATATCTTGTGCACCGAGTACCTTCTGTGGCTCTGTTCTCGGCCCTCATGCAACCGCCTGCCTACGTGGGGGAGGCAGACATAGAAATGGAGAGGGCTGCAGGGAGCGAGGAGCAGAGGAGAATGGAGGAGAGGAGGCCACCGAGGCAGGTGGGGCCCAGGCCAGGGACACCTGGAAGGCGACGGGAGGCCTGTGCATTTCAGGCAGGGGACTGGCTGGACCTGGTTCATCTCACTGTAGATCCTGGCTTGGGGTCAGCAGTGTGGGGACTGGCTTGGGGTCAGCAGTGTGGGGCCTCTGGGGTCCCATTGGAAGCCAAGGGCAGCTGGGCAGGGTGCAGTGGTGGCCCAGTGAGCACCATCAGCGAGTTTGGGAATAGCCCTGACTGGCCTCATGGATCCACGCCTCAGGATGGTGCTGTCCCGGGCGTCACACAGCACCTCAGGGTTAGCAAAGCACTTTCACATTTATGACCCCAGTAACCCCAGGAGGAAAGTGTGCGCAACTCCATCTGACAGATGGGGAAACTGAGGCTCAAGAGGTAGTACGGCCAGCCCAGGTTACCTTGCCAGGAAGTGGCAGTGTGCTTTACATGGTGACCCCTGAGCCATTCTGAAGTTGAAATGTGACAATGGCTCAGGCTCCACTGAAGAGGTGTACTTACTGAGAGCCCACCACGTTGCCAGCCTCATGCTAGGTGTCTCCACACAATGCCCAAGGAGATGCTTGCCACCTATCAGGTGAGGAGACTGAGGCCCAGAGAGCTTGAGTAACTTGCCCAAGGCCACACAGCAGCAAACAGTGTTGCTGAAGCCCACCCTTAGGCAAGCTTACCCCTCCAGCTGCTTGGCCCAGTGTTCAGGGGTCCTCCTTGGGGCCCAGTGACCTAAGAGATTCTTGGCCTTCCCTTTAGGGGAGCTGGAGTTGGAAGCAGAGACACCATGACCTCAACTGCAGCCCTTCCCACATGACTCCAGAGCTCCTGTTCTTACGCTGTTATCCCCCATCCTACGCTATTACTGAGAAGGGTTTTCTGTGCAAGGCTGCCAGAGCTTGCTGATCATTCATTAGGCCTCGAGATGCCTGTGCTTGGCCGGCACAACTAAGTGGCTGTCTGGGCTTCCCCAAGCTAGTTGACATTTGTCCAATAGGTGTGATACATCAACAGCTTTTTCTCCTTCCTTTTGAAGCCCCCGCGGGCCCTCAGCCAGAACTTTTTTTTTTTTAAGTCTCTGACCTACAGTGGGAAATGCTGGTATGCCAGCCAGGAGCCTCTGCAGTGGAGATTTAAGCCCTGCTGGTCAGGGGTGAATTTAGAAACTTTCCAGAAGGTACTGGGGCTTGGCCCAGCCTAGATAAGGCCTTCAGTGATGCGAGTTTGGGGACCCCTTTATCTCATTCCCTTCATGGATCCTCAAAGGTGGGCTTCTGTGGAAAGCAGTGAAGTTCATTTGTTCACTCCTTCCTTTAGCTGGCAAACATTTATTGAGCATCTACTGTATGCCAGGTGCTGTGCTTGAGGTTGGGGTGGTGGTCATGAACAGATCAGACATATATGACCTTGCCTACGTGGAGCTTGCAGTCTTCTTGGAGAGACAGGCACTATTCAAATAATCATACCAATCAATACATAATTAGTTTATAATGGGGACCTGACCTCATCTAGTAGCCATTAGGGAAGGCTTCCCTGACAAGGTGGTGTGGGCTGATAGCAGGATTCATTGGAGTAAATGGGGTAGAGAAGTGAGACGATGTTCCAGGCAGAGGGAATAGTGTGTACAGAGGTCCTGAGTCAGGAAGGAACTGGGGACAGAATTGGGGAGTGAACACACACACACACACACACACACACACACACACACCCAGCTTCCCTTCGATGGGAGGTGACAGGCTCCCCTGGCTCCCATCCCCTGAGGCACCTATGCTTCAAGCTCTGTCCCGAGCATGCGTCATGATTTCAGAGTCTCATCTTCAGCCCCTCCTTGGTGGTGAGGCAGGCATATGCCCATTTTGCATGTAACCTCCCTGGAGTGCACAGGCAGAAGGTGACAAAGCCCTTGTGGTGCCCTAGCTCTGCCGTCTCGCAGCCATGTTCTCACCACACCCCAGCCTCCCCCTCTCTCTTCTCAGTGCTTTACTATTATCCCCTGTCCTATGCTATTACTGATAACGGCTCCGAGACCTGCCAGGAGGATCCAAGCCCCAGAACCCACAAGCCTATTGGAGGATGGTTACTATTATGCCATTGCCCTCACATCCACAGACCGCTGGCAACTTGAGAGTATCTCCTGGTCCTGACCTTCGTCACTTTCTCAGCAACTACTCTTTGGTTGATCGACTCCCAACCTCCTATCATTCACCTTAGAGTAAGCACTTCTCTGAAGCGTGGTCAGGAACAGGTGAGCAGAGCCTTTCTCTGTGGTCAGTGGCAGCCCCTGACGCCCAAGCCAGAGTGTGGCCTCATTCCCCTGCAGCTGGTGGGTGGCAAGGCCTTAGCCTCAGATCAACTCCTGGCTCCTCCAAGACTGGCCCTTTCACGGATCATGTCCCTCCATGGCTGCTGGGGATGGTTAACTAGGTGATGAGGAAGTCAGCGACAGCAAAGAAAAGTTCCCTTCATTCAGCCCTGAGTGGCCTGTGGGATCTGGCTCTGACAGTACCCAGGGACCCAGAGGCAAGACCCTTCTGAAAACTGGAGTTCAGCCCGTGCAAGATCTTTCCCAGCTTGAGGTCCTAGACTAGACCAAGCTAAGCCTGAGGTCTCAGCCCTGGCTGCACATTTTAAGAATTGCCTTCAGAGCTTTTGAGAGAGCCCAGCGTCCAGGCCCCAGCCCAGCCCGGCCATGTCGGAGAGGGAGAAGAGGATCACTGGGGGTTTTATACTCCCAGGATATTCAGATGTCCATCCAGCCTGTAGAGCACTGTCATAGGTGGAGAAATCTCACTGAATTTCCCTTGCATGGCTTTACAGGAGTGATCTGGGTGGCAAGTGGGTAAGATGCCGTGGCCTCATCGGCATTCCTTTCATCCACTGTTCCCCAGGCACCTACCGTGGGCTTGCCCGGCACAGGCCATAGCATGGCCAGGCCCCTCCTGCCCTGGAGCTCATGCACCCCTACCACCAGCCACTTTGTTGGCTGCCTGGCAATGAATTGAAGCTTGGCATGCTGGGGGCACACTTGGGCAGACTCTCTCCTCCAAAGTCACAAGTGCTCCTTAGTGTGCCTGGGGTAGAAGGGCCTGTGAGCCTGGGGCTGAGATATACTCAGGGCCCTGGGCGAAGTTTCAGGAGAATCTCATTCTCCAAGGTTATCACACTTTCAGCAGACCCATTACAGGCTTTGCTTTGTACCCTGCTCTTTGCCAAGAACTGGAGAATGGATGGATTGGACATGGGCCCCCACCCTGGAGGAGTTTGGTGTCCTGGGGAAGACAACACCTAACCTGCTACTACAGTGAGGGCTGAGGAGGGTGGAGGGGTCTTCAAGGATGGGCCAGGCCAAGCATGGGGCATCCTGGGCACATGGCCCAGCCTGGGCTGTGAAAGCTGCAGCATGCACATGTGATCTGACAAGCAGCTTAACCTTCCGGAGTGAGAACCACATGGGCACTGCTACCTGCATTGGTTCTGCGGCCCGGGCACCATCAAAGGGCACGAAGGAGCCGCTGATGGGCTCCATGCAGAGGGAGTAAGGCTGTACTCCAAACCAGCCACACACAGCCCTTGGAGCCAGGAAACAGTGGCTCATGGGGTCACACCCCAGGCCGGGCTGTCTCTGGGATCTGATGACCCACACTTCACTGCAAAGAGGCCACCCAGGGCCAAAAGCTTGGTGCCAGCCTCGACTTCTCTTTCATCAGCCAGTCCATACCAAGCCTGTCAGCTCACCCTCAGAAATGGACCAGAGCCCAGTCACCTCTCCCAGGCCAGAGCTCAGCCAACTTTCTCTTGAAGATCCAGGGAGTAAATGCTTTAGGCTTTGCCATTGCAACTCGAAAGCAGCCTTCAACAATACTTACGAATGGGCGTGGCTGGATTCCAGTAAAGCCTCATTTACAAAAACAGGCGGATGGCCGGGTTTGGCCCTTGCTCTGGTTTGTGGACTCCTAACCTTGGCCAAGCCTGAACTATTTCCATGGCTTCAACACAGTCTCCTCGCCCCAGCAGTCTGTTCTTAGCACCATCACTAGAAAGATCCTTAGGAAATGTGAGTCAGAGCAGTGTCTCCCGTCCTTAAATCCTTCACTCACTCCGAATGAAAACTAAGTCCTTACAATGGCCATGAGGTCCTGCACAGTGTGCTTTTGTTGTCCCTCCTAACTGGAACTCGCCTCTCTCCACTACCCGCCTCACCCACTCCAACACAGAGTGGAGCTGAGCCTCAACCATGCCAGATGCATCCCTGCCTTGGGGCCCCTGCTCTGGCCGGTCACCACTTGAAATGTTCTTGCCCTTGTCACCTGCCTAGCTCTGTCCACACTTCCTTCTGGTCTTTCCTCAGACCTCCTCATCACAGAGGGGTCTTTCCTGCCCATGCTGATCTTGGATAAAGTAGCAACCCTGCCCCTCACTCCAGACCCTCCTTCTGCCAGCCCTGCTTAATTCTCTACGGGACACTCACCCTCCCAACATTTTCTGTTTGTTCATTGTCTGCTCCCCTGCCCCATCCCATCCCATTAATAAACCTGAGCCCCGTGAGAGCAGGCACTGTGTTTTGTTTTCTGCTGAATTCCCCACTCCTGGAGCTGTAACAGGCACACAGGTGGTGCTTGGTAAGTAATGAATGAGTGGAGTGACAGGTGGAGTTAACAAATAGTTAAGGGAAGCGGGAGTGGCTCAGTCGATAGAGCCCCCGTTTACCCCAGGTTCGCTTCCCGGGGCCTCCTTGTGAGGGCAGGCCGGCCCGCACGGCGCGAGGGGCTGATGCGGCGGGACCTCACGGCAAGGGGAAGATAAGCAGACACGGAGAAGACACACAGCGAATGGACACAGCGAACACAAGCAGCAAGGGGGGGATAAATAAATAAATCTTTAAAAAAAAAAAAAAAAAGTCCCCCTTCTATGAGCTAGACATTATGCATTGGGATTCAGGGGTGAACCAAAAAGAGCCAGTCCCTGCCCTTTGGAGCTCCTTTGGTGCCCCGAAGGAACAATCCGCAGAGCTGGGATAATGTACAATAAAGGGAGCTGATTTGGGCAGACTTCTCTGAGGAAGGGATGTTTGACCTGGGAGAGGAAGGATGAGGAGGAACAGAGCTGGGGCAGCGTGATGTCCCAGATGGGGGAACCACCTGGGCGGAAGAGCCTTTGTGCCTTAGCCCACAGGCTGCCTGGATCCCCAAGGACTGAAAACATTGCATCCATGCAACACTTGCCATGAGTTTGGCTGGACAGAGGATTCCCCTTTGTCACCACTTTCTGTCCCGGTCAGAAAAGTGGAGGCCCAGGATCTAGATTCTGCTTCCCAGGCCAGTGTTCAACCCAAAGGGCAGCCCACATCTCCTCCCCTCCTTGACAGAGAGTTCCCTCTTGACAATGCCCTGCATACAGAGAGGAGTTTGACCCAGGACGTTTTCTATGATGAGTTCTGTTGGAAGGGAGGCCTGATTTGAAGAATGAAATGTTTTTTACCACATTCAGGAGAAAGAATGGCAGAATCTAGAATGGGAGATTCTTTTAAAAGCCAGGTTGCAGGCTCATTCGACAGGGATAAATGTGTTTACCATCCCTTGCTACAAGTTATAATCAAAACTAGTTATAGGGAAGCGGCTGTGGCTCAAGCATTTAAGCTCCTGTTTACCATACGGAGGACCCAGGTTCGATTCCTGGGACCTTATGGTAAAGAAAGAAAAAACGCGTCCCAGACCCACGCGGCTCGGAGAGGTTCAGGCCCCCGCGCAGCAAAGCGATGCACCAAAAAGATGATGACACAAACAGATAGGAAAAAGAAAAGTTATAAGGGTGATGAAAATGTCCTAAAATTGATTGTGGTGATGGTTGCACAACTCTGTGAATATACTAAAAACAACTTCATTGTACGCTTTAAATTAGTTTGGTGCAGTGTATCTCAATAAAGCTGTTGGGTTAAAAACAACAACAAAAAACCTGGTTGTAAACTCATCAGATAGTCACACAAACATCATCTCTTTGTGAAGACCAAATTATCTGATTTGGGTCCTCTTTTAATCATAAATAGCCTGATTTATGCAACATTTTCCTTAAAGGAGTCCAAATGTGAGAAAAGAAATTGGAACCTGCCACACATTCCGGGTTAATCTGGAAACCCTGATGCAATCCAGACTCACCTGGCACTCTTCCTCTTCTCTAAAACTTGTCTTTTTTTCCATTTCTTTTTGACTTTGAAGAAAAAACTCTGTTCTTACTGGTAAAAATATCCTGCTATTCCTTTTCTTTCCTGTAAATTATGAGAAGTTTGCATTTCATACCTTTCCAGAAATCTCTGTTAGTTGTGGTCTGACCTCAGAGGCATGATTTCTGGGAAAGAAGTAGGTATTAGAGCACCACTGTGAGCGTGGAGTGTGGTGAGCCACTTGGGTTGAGGATTTGAGACTGAAAACAGGTGAAGAGCGCTGACTCGTTTCTCCAGAAGTTACTTCCTGCTGCTGGTAGATGGCATGCCAGCAGCTTTGCCCAGCTTACCCCAACAGTTTTATAACCTTCATCCCGTTTGGATGAGTGTTATTTCCTGGAGATGATCAGAACTAGGCGGGTTCCTCTCTGTGTGGTAGAAACCAGCAAGTGGTGTCTGGAGGTAAGCGCTCAGAGCCTCGCTGGTGCCATGGCGTCGGAATGCCAGCTCCCATTTGTTGAGCAGTTCCAACGTCAGCCACTGTGCTAAGCGTGGCTGTGCCTGTTTTTCTCACCTAACCCACACAGCAGCCTATGAGGTAGAGATTATTTCCCATATGTTGTACCCAGGGAAACCAACGCTCAGAGCTACTGTCCCAATTACACAGCTGGTCAGCACCAGCGTGGGATTTGAACCCACATCCATTTGCCAAGAGCCCACGCTTTTAACTCTCAAGAAGTTGTTCTGCTACCTCCCTGTCTGAAACCCAGCATTCAGACCCTGGACCAGTGCTCTGTCCCCCTGCTCCTTACCTGGAGGCCGGCTGTGCGAGCATCCCAATCTCACAGGATCAGAAACATCCCAGATAACAAGAAAGCCGCTGGCAGCCTCCCCCTGAACAGGTGGCATGCCCAGATGCTCTCCCTGCTGGGACAGGTGAAGTGCCCTTCAGCACAGGCGGGGAGGGGCCACAAAAGAGAAGCTCCAGCAGTTCTGTTCAGGAGGCAGGATGTACTTCTGTCCAAAGAAGTGCTCTCATGATTACTTATTAATTGTGAAAGGGAAGAAAAAAATAATAGGGTTTCCTGGAAAGGGATAAAAGTTCAATGTGATAAACTCCCGAAAAGCAATCAAAGGCCAAAGAGGGCAGAAAAATAAAGGACAGAGAGAGTAAGAGAGATGATGAATCAAAGTGGCAAGTGTGTTAGAGGCCGGAGAAGGGGCCGTATTTCATTGCATTGGGGGTGTGGGAGCTGGCGCTACCGAGCGCCACATCCCGATCACACTAGTGGCTGAGGAGGCGGCGAGGTAGCGAGACTCAAGGCTGAAGACCTGGGGGTGAGCTGGCAGTGACGGGGAGAGAGAGAACCAGTTCGTCATTTTGCTGTTTCTGCACGCCCCTTGTATTAATTTTCTGTGCGTTAATACAGTAACATAAAATTATAAATAAAATTCATTAAGCTACAGGAAGAAGAAATCGCCCGCTATCCCACCACCCCAGAAATAAGCATCATTAACATACAGCTCTACTCTGTTACTCTTGGTCTGCTCTGTTCTCTCTTTCATCTTTTTTTTTTTTTTTTTTCGTTTTGTTTTGTTTGTTAGTTACCCAAAAAATCCATGAGTTGATCTTCATTTAAGAAGAAAAAAACATTACAAGGCTGAAGTCCCCTTTGGCCACTCCTCCCACTTCCCACGCCCTCCGCCCCTCCCCCAAACTCCCACAGCCATCACTTTGGCCCTTCCCTGTGCGACCTCATTTCATATGTGTGCACATAGGCAGGGTAGGGCAGGACCACAACCCCTTGTCTGCAACTCCGAAATCCAAACAGCTCTGAAAACCGAAAGAGTTTTCCTTACTCATTTGGTGACAAAACCTGCCTGAACTATTTTTATGGGGTATTTTATAGAAATTGTCGCTGTCCCTTATTGTGAGCATACACAATTTGCTATGTGTAGTTTTAGCTGCTCAAGACCCAGCTGAGGGTATACCATAATATATTTGCACCACATAGCCTGTTGAACTCCTCACCATTCCTAAATTCCAGAGCACATCTGGCCTCGAGGGTTTAGTATAAGGAATCATGAATTGTTTTATGGTTTGGGCTGTGTGGTGTTTTTTGTTGTTGTTGTTGTTGTTGTTTTCTACTGAAACAGAATCATAACTGTGAATACCATTCCAAAGCTTGCTTTTTTCAAGCATGCTGTGAATTGGAAATCTTTCTGGGTTAAGGTTCACAGATTTCGCTCAGTCCTTTTCCTGGCTGCGTGGTATTCCATGGTGTGGGTGCTTGGGTCTCACTGGTTGGGCATGTCGGCAGCGCCCAGGTGTCCCCTATCACAGAGAGCGCTGGGGACGGGGTCTTCTAACAACATTGTCCTCAGGGCATAAGCAATTCCCCGCACTGTAAAAATGCTTCTTTGTAAACTTCATTTTAAAGGCTGCATAATAGTCCATTGTCTGGATAGTCAAAATTGACTTCAGCAGTCTGCTTATATTGGCCACTTAGGCTGTTTCTACTACCTTGTGAACCGCCCTGTGACGAACATCCTTATCCAGAAATTTTTGTCCTCGTTTCCAATTATTCTTTTAGGGTCAAAGGGAAAGCCGTGCTTGAGGCTTTTGATAGCACCTTGCCAGACTGCTTTCCAGAAAGCAGAGGGAGGAGGCCCCACTGGCCACACCTGGGCCCCGCATTGCCATTCGCCATGGCTCTTCAGAGGTGCCAGCTTGCTTGAGGCTTCAAGGCATAGTCCTTTACGGGTGGGCGTGTATGCGCTTGTGTGCTCACATACCTGCGTGGGCACATATATCTTTCTATCAGTCTCATTTCTTCTATTTCTCATTCTTGCCACACAAAAAAAAGAGAGAACATGCAGATTAACAGCAAAATTGAAGCCATAGCTCAAAATGTCTGTTTAGGCATCTCAGCTGCATATAAGAATAAAGATTTCAGAAATCCTGGGCTCTCTGGACATCAGGCATTAAATCCCTCAGTGAAATTTCATTCCAGGGCAGCTCGCCAAGTGAGACCAAGAAAGAGAAGTCAGTTATCTGATTCCGTTCAGTCCATGAAGCCCACAGCAGCCTCCCTCACCTCACTGCTGTGAGAGGCAATCAAATAATGAACACTCAACCAGTCTGGGGGGCAGGGGCTGGCTGGGGACGAGGTTCTCAAGAGCAACTCAGAGAGCCATCCCGATGGCTTTTCAAGATAGATTTTAAGAGCTGGGGGCAGATAAAGAACGCGGGAACCTGGAGCTTAATTAATGGGGCCTTGAGAGAATGTGGCAGCAGGGGGACCCGTAAGAGAGCTGGAGGGCTTTGTATGTGAGACGAGCAGAAGGACAGGCCTAGGTGCTTGAGTGACCCTGGGCTGGAAGACAGATGGCTCACTCCACAAGGAGAGGGCCCGAGATGCTCGCCAGCTTAGTGCAAAGACCAGAGAGCATGATGCAGGGAAGGATAAATTTAGCCCGCATTTCAGGGGAAAACATCGATCTCAAATGCAGTGCTGTCTTTTAAAGGAAAGTGGAAGCTGTAGGCCAGTCATTTGGGACAATTTCACTTGAACAGATAAAAGCCCAGAAAAATTAATGAGAGTAGCCGACTTGTGCTGCTAGTACAGCCAGAGGTTTGGCAGGAGGATGTTTGGTATCTGTGTGGGCGTGGCAGGTGGTCCAACTTCCCCACCCCCTACCCCCCGCCCATTTCTTCCCAAGAAAGGATCCTTGTTTTCTGGAGAAATTTTAGGTTTATATTTCCAATCCCATGAAGAATGACGCCCAGGCCCCTGCGTTTGCTTGGCCATTGGCCTGGGTTTCTGACATCAGATGGGTTTCATGTGCTGGAGCAGAGTCACTGCCGGCCCCTTTGCCCGGTTGTCTGGTAACTAAGCAAAGGGCATCTGGGAGCTGAAGATAACATTTTTTTTAACCAGGCACTTCTAGCATCCCCATGGCATCGTAGGCATCATTCTACCTGCATTGGCGAGGGACCACCATCCCAAACAATTGAGCACCTGTCTAGATGATGCTTCCGCAACCTCCCTGGTCCAGTGGCGTCAGCGTCTTCCATACAGCCTCACTCTGACACTGCTCTCTTGTTTGGAAGGGGAAGAACGTCCAGCCTGTCAATATTTGGGGCACTAATCATCCGTGTTTGGGCGCCGGGGTCACCGAGAGGCTGAGACATTTCCAGGAATTCATGGCTCTAGAATCGCAGGGCTGACCGTAAAGGATTTCCAGAGAGGGCTTGAAAGAAATTAGCCCAAATCTCAGCTCCCCCTCCCCTTGTGGCCCCCATGCATTGTCCATTGTGTCTTGGATTCTCGGGAAGAAATGACGTCAACGCATACGGTGCTGTGGATGTGAGTTAATAATAAATGGGGAGGAAGAAGAGAGGGTGTTCAATATTTAAGCATTTCACAGTGCTTAGCTGGTTTGGCCGGCTACTGCCTTCTCCCTGCCTCCCGGCGGGTTCTCTAGAACTGAGCGTTCTTTCCCTAACTCTGGGACTGGCACCTGACTGTCAGCAATTTAGGTAAAGAGGGAAACTGTTCCTTTTCTAGGCAGAAACCAACGGGATTTCTTTTTGTTTTCGGTTGCCTTTCGTAAAAGAAAGACGCGAGATAGTGTGGAAACTAAGGTTGTTATGAATCTTGGGGCACTTGTAAGGCGTTTCTAAGCTTTGAAGTCATGTCTAGAGTTGTTTCAGTTTTTCTGTATTGGCTTCTCTTGGGGCTCGCTTGTATTTTAATATAAGTTTTGTGTTTCGGTGTTCTTACCTGTAATAGATGAAAAAGCTTAACAACGAGTTGCTATGATCATGTTTGGGAAATGCCTATCCCAGCATCCATACTAGATACAGTCCTTAAAAGTTGCCAATAATGCAGAATTCTGTGAATCAATTCCTTTTTTCTTCTTGACATGCATTATATAAAAGGAAAAGCACTCCTTTGGGGAGTGGAAAAAACATTTGGCCCCAAGACATAATAAAATCATGCTTAAGGATGCAGCAAACTTTAAAGTCTCTTAGTTAAAGGAAATCAATACTTTCATGATAAAATATTAATAATACAAAAAAATAAGTCAAAACTATAAATGCAGAATAGCCAGGGTGATTTTAATGTTAAACGCATTAGCTTAGCATTTGCAAGAAAACCCAAAGAGAAAACAGATCAAACTATAACTTCACCTGAGAAGCCCCTCTGTTCCTTTATAAGCCCCTTTTCCATGGGTTTTCCATCAAGGAGACACACAACACTCCTTAAATGCTAAGATTATTTCCAAGTATTTTGTTGAAGCTGCTGACTTTTGGAAATGAAAAGATGACTCTAGGCTGGAGAGGGTAGCATGCATGTACACACACATGCACACACACGCATGCACACGCACGTGCACACGCATGCACACGCACACCAACAGCAGGGGCCTGCTCGTTCAAAGAGAATTGGAGAACTGGGTGGAGGTAGGGGAACTGCCTGAACACACAGCTGCCTGTTTGCCTGTGTCCCCATCCTCTGTGAACTGTTCCCAGAGAGGTCTGTAAGAGACGTCTTTGTGTTAGGTTGGACTGTATGCAGTGACCATTTTTGTATTTCAAATTGGTTGAATGTCAGCAACTGCATATGGTTCGATCTAATGCATTCAACTCTCTAGCAGAGAGTTACCAACAAATAGAACACACTGGTGTGTCTTGAACCCAAACATACAAGAGGTAAGATTTTAGGAATCTAATTGAAAGTAACAAGAAACCCTTTTTCTCATAAACCATTTTTCTAGAAATCCCTTAAACTTAAAGTTACTTTATCTGTCTTGCGTCTCACTCCTAAAACATTCAGTCATCACTGCACACGAGGAAGACATGTTTTGCTGTGTTTTGTTTTGTTTTCTGTAAAGAGCTGAGTCATTTCTTCTGCCACATGCACCCGTCTGAAGACATTTTTTAAAAAATGAAGATCCCTGGTTCTTGCCTCATTGGGCCCAAGTTCCAGGTGCCATAAATGGCAGTTAAGTCATCCAAACCGCCAGCGCCAAGGGAACACATTTAACATTTTAACTCGCTCGGTCTCCCTGAGCCCTGGGAGCATGGGGGTGTTGGCCCGCTTGACGAGGGGGAGGCTGCCGGGGCTGGCGGAGGCCGTGCAGTGGCCCGGAGCCTGGGCACGCTCATCACCGCTGTGCCCTGGGCCTAGGGCAGAAGGCCCAGGGCATCTGCCCCATCCCAGGGCTTCTCCCCATAGATGGCAGAGGCATTCCCAGAGCCCCCACATGTTTCCCAAGACAGACGTTTACAGTCTTGTCCACGTAGCGGCTTCTGTTACCAGCTGTTGAAAGCTTGCTCTGGGCCGATAGCACTCGCGGTCTTTGTGTAGCTCTGCACACACTCCCTGATTCTGTCCGACCCACGTGGCTCCAGATAGTATCTGCACATCTCGTTGTAGATGATGGGTAATAGAGCGTCATCGTCTTATCAGTCTGGCCTAACCTCAATCTGTTAAAACACACGGTACGAGCGGCTTTGGTGATGTGACCAGGGCTGCAGAAGTGGTTCACAAGCAGAGTCAGAGTCCTGGCAGACACAAGCCTCTGGGGCGGGGCCACAGATATGCACCCTGAGCTTTGGGGTCATATTAAGCATGTGACAACTGCTCGTGTCTTGTCCAGAGAATCAAAACTAATTCTCAGGCCCCTTTGGTACACTGCCACCTTGCAGAGCGTGCCACGTGGCCTTCAACCCTTCTGGCCTGAGAGCCAAGAGCAAGTCTGATACGATGAGATGAGAGGCTTGGCAGAGAAAGTCAAGCGATCCTTGGGCCGGCGAACGCCTTGGGAGGCCTCTTTGTAAGCAGAGCCATAGCTGACCTATCCCATCCCTGCCAGTGGGTCTTGGTCTGACTCCCTTAGGCCCTTGGGCCAGAGGAGCCAGGGGTTGGCGACCTCTGCATCTGCAAGCACTCCCTGATAACTGTCTAACCCAACTCCCTCTCGCTGCTCTTTCAGCCCAGTTTATAGGGAGGCAGACGAATTGGCCGCTGATGGGCTTTCTAGTCCCTTTGCTGAGAGACTGTTGTGGCGCTCTTTGCTTATTAATGTACAGACGGTAATACCATCCGAAGAGGGAAGGGGCTGGGCGAGGCAGGGAACGCGGCCCTTAGGAACAGAGCCCAAGTCCTGGCAACCTCCAGTTTTAAAAACCCCAGGCAAGGTTGTGCCACGCTAAGATTCTCCAACACCTGGTAGTCCATCGGTGCCCCCACACGCCGGCTGAGCCTCTGAGCACCAGAAGTGGGGAAGGTGCCAGGCAGCCGAGCACGGGGAGGAGCAGCCCATGCTGGAATTCCTGACAGTCACGTAGCCAGGCACCCCCCACCCGCAAAAGGGACCTAAGACCTCTCCCGTGGGTGGCAGCTCACTCAGGCCTTCACCTGAGAGCAGATACGTTTTTAAGGGCACATTTGGGAGCAAGATGGCACAAAGGAAAAGCAAGGTACTGAAAGACAATTTTTTCTTTTCTGCAGGTTTTCAACTATAGTCTTAAAAATCCAAGAGGATTTATCCGTGGATAAAGAGCTATAGGCTAAAAGATTCCGCAAGTTCCCAGCTATTTTTGTATGTTGGACATGTTATCCCTTTCAAAGCAACCAGAAATAAAAGTCTTTAAGCATTTGGAGGTGCAGCCAGTCAGTGATGTAGGGGTCGCCCGTGGTGAGGTTCAGGAAGCAGCCTGCTGTGGGGGCTCAGGCTTGGCGAGGGAAGCAGGGGAATGCCCTTCCCAGGCGCCCGGTCGTGGACCGGTCTCTACCCTCTGCCCTAGCTGGATGTGAAGTGCCTTCTTCAGTGCCAGAGCACACAAAGAAGATCCAAACCCCACGGAGGGACCATTGTGGGGTGACTCCTCAGAGCGCCACAGGGTCTGGAGTTGTGTGCACACAACCCTGAACGTAGACCGAGTGCGTGCTGGCATTCGAGACTCCCGAGAGCCAGGTAGACAGGAGAGCCTCTGCGCAGACACCTGCACCTGCGGCCTGGTCCCACACCTCAAGGCCCGCAGCAAGGGAGGAGACTGCTGGGGCACCCCCAGGGGTCCTGCTGGCCCGCGGGGTGGCAGCCATTCAGAACTTGTTTTTGCAAGGATTCCTATGGCCCGTTGTGGGTGCACGGTTGTTGGTTTTGAATCTGAACCATGCTTCCTCAGCATCCCCCACCACTTGTGTTCTTTGGACAGTTGTGGGCAATTTGGGCCCCTGAACCCCATCTTTCCAAGGTGGCTTTTCTGGCTGCAGCCCTCTCTGGCTCCCGGCCCCCACCCGCCTTTGGGCACCTCTCCCATCTTGCCAGAGACTGGGTTCCTGTAGGCCTTGAAAGCTGCAGGCTCCCCAGAGCAGCCTGAAATTCCAAACTCAGCCTTGACCCAGGCCCTCCCCTTTTCCCCCAAGGGATCTGGCAGGCTGCGCTGGGAGGTGAAAGGGCAGAGCCGAGAAAGGAGCCAGCACTGGGAGAAATAAGGCCACAGTTACACTTGCTGTCTTGGGTTTTGTGTGCGAGGTCACAGGGCCGATTGATTTTTTACTGCTTCCCAGCATTGCGAGGGGTGGTGAGAAAATATGAGCCCTGCGCCATCCTCCTCCGCCTCGGAAACCTGAGCTGCAGTGCAGGGAGCCCGCGCCCCCCAGCTCTCATTCAGCGCAGGGGCCCCGGGTATGTTGTTCTTTTCAGTCTGGAGCAAGCATAATGGTGTCTCATTAGGACAGGCAGCTCTCCTCTCCGAACCTTAGAGCTTCCTCCTAAACGAGGTCTGTCAAAAGCAACTTCTTTGAAGCCCAT
>JAQZBX010019951.1:17648-33500 GCA_029593785.1 Cabassous unicinctus
AAAAAAAAAAAAAAAAAAAAGGTGAATTAAGTTACCTACCTTTAAAAAAGCCAGGATGTTGTACATAAAAATCCAGATTTCTGGCTTCTTTTGAAAAACCCGAAGCTGTAGCCACATTACATGTAGTTTCCCTAACATGTACCATGAATTAGCATGCATACGCTATTGTCTTTCTGATAGAAGAGAACTGTTCCTCAGTACCATCAAATAAGGGACAACACATGGCAGATGGGGAAGACTGTCAGCTTGTACCTTTGGCCCGCTCCTCATCCACTTAGGTTACCTACACAGCCCTTGTAGGCACCAGAGATTTCAGCCCAGAGGCTCAAGTCTTTCAGGTACCCACTTGCCATGTCTTTGATTTCCAAAAGTAGGTTCCCCAGAGGTTTCTCGAAAACAGAGCTGAGGACTGCCCTTGGCAAAACATCGTGCCAGCCAGACCAGCTACGTTTTCACCTCATATATAAAATTGGGCTTTCACTGTTTAGAAAAAGAGGTTTGGAAAGTGTTGTCTTATGGTGTGATCTTTCTAGAATGAGGCTCTCTCTCCAGACAGGCAGCTCTTTCTTCCACAAAGCTGCCTTCGAGGGCATCACCCCAGGGTGGTTTAATGGGACAGAAACCTTGTGGAAGAATTGGCAAGTCCGAGAGCCAGGTCACCCGGGATGGTTATCCTTTAGGTTTCGGCTCCCAGGCAGCTGGGACCCAAGTGGTGGGAGGAATTTTGTGAGCGTCCCATAGCTGGAGTCTCTCTGGTATAACTTGTCCCCTTCCATCCTTTTATTGTCAGACTCTCGTCATTTAATTTTTGTTTTAGTGGCTTTTGGCATTTAGTAACTGTGGCATTTGGGTTTTGGTTTTAAAATCTAAGCCTCCTCAGCCTCCCCTAGGGGATGAGGCTGTGGGGTGAGGTCAGGGCCACCTCGCCGAGTGGGAACCCCTGGAATGAGTTGTAAGCACCCTGGGTTCTTTGTACTTCTGCTCTCTACAAGGTCCCTGTGGAATTCCCCCACATGCTCAGGTAGTTTTCACATCTTCCACACGGTGGGTTTTTGTTTTAAATCTGAGATCGTTGCACATTAGTCATATAACAAATATTCTCAGAGTAATTACAATGTGCAAAACATTCTTTGGGCAGATCACAGAGGTGAGCAGGGCCCCCTGCTCCTCAGAGGCTTAGGAACCTTGGATCACCCCCACCCCCAGTTTTCTAGCCCTTCCTGCCGATTGGCCTCTCATGGTCCCCGCTGTTCCCAGGTCCTGGCCCTCATGTGTAACTCTGTAGGCTGGTATGAACCCAGAAAGAAACTCAGTCCCCTCACTGGTTTCTACCCAGTCCACTTGCACTAAGCACGAAGGAGTTGAGGGAGCATTTCCTAAAGACTCGGGGTCCCAGGGAGAACCACCTCTTCCATCTCATTTACCCACCCCTCCTCACTCCATCGCTTTCAGATTGTCCCCAGCTGATGCAAGGGCAACTTTCTCTGCACCAGGAGCTCCGGGAGCCAGCCAGTCCCTTGTCTCTAGGGGACTCAGCTCATGTCCCTGATTTCACAGAGCTTTTTCCTAACTGTATTAGTTAAGACTAAATTCAACCACATAGTAAAGAAAAACCCAAAAGAGAAGTTGATTTCCCTTTCATGTAAAGGAAGCCTGGAAGTAGGTAGTCGAGGGCTCCCCAAAGGCATCAGCAGCATTTTTCCTGCACAATGTCTCTGCCATTGCTAATGGTCCAGAATAGCTGCTGGAGTTCCAGCAATCACATCCATGTTCCAGGAAGCAGAGTGAAGGACGGTGTACCCTTCCTTTGAAGGAGCCTTCCTGGAAGTCCCACATGTTGCATACATTTCTATTTCATTGGCCAGAAAGTCACATGGCTGTTGCTAGCTGCTAGGCTCTGTAACTGCAGATGAGGGGAAGAATGGATGTTGGGAGACAGGTAGCAGTATCAGGAACACCATCCCAAATTTCAACCCCAGAGGATTCCAGGTGCCAGCTGTTAAAGGAATGATGGGCATTGCACAAAATAGCTAAGCACCTTTGCAGTCAAGTTTCTTGTGCTCTACTTGGGGAAACCAACTCCAATTCAGCTGCGAAACCCCAAGGCTGGACTGGATGGGCTGGGCTACAGGAACACAGGGGAGAGACCAGTTAACCCCGCCCCACTGTGGAAACGCCTGTCCAACTGGCCCTGATCTACATGAGCCACAAAGGATTGGGAGAGAGTTTGCGGAGTTGGGAAAGAGGTGAAAGGGAATTCCAGACCAAGGGAGCAGCCAAGCAAAGGCTGAGCGCAAGTGGTTCCCACAGTCTGAGCACCAGCCTGGGCTGCTGGAGGCAGTTGCCCCATCTTCCCAAGCCCCCCACACCCAGCCCAGGTGATGCTGGGGGCTAGGGATTGAGGACAGATCTAGTAGGAGAGACTCTAGAGGTTGGAACCTCCTGGAGTCCTGCAGATTTGACCCAGAATCTAAGGATAAAAAGCAGAGATTATAAATTGAAGTGCCTGCCAGGCCCGCCAAGTAAAGTGTGGAGGAAAGGAGAGCCAGCTTCCTCACTCCCTCCCGGCTAAAGGGGGCAGCTCTGCTCAGCAGCCTCTAGTTGCCGCCCTGTGGGAATGGGGGCCAGTGTTGCCAGGTCTTGCTGTTTTTTAAGAAGCCAGAAATCTTTGTATGTGAAATCTCCTGATGTACAAATGGAGATAACTCAGACAGACAAGCAAAAGCATGGTGTGGGTGAAGCAAAACACCTGCAAGCCTCTGCAGAGCTGTTGGCCAGCTCCGGCTTCTCTATCACACGGAAGCCTGGTTCTCAGCAGGGCAAGTGTTAGTGGGCGTTTATCCCAAGAAGAGAAGAGCTATGTACGTTTTTCAGGGTCTCCTCTCTTGCGTACCTTCCAAAAGACCATAGGGTTCAAATCAAATTCAGATTTATAGGTTACAAAGAAAACTGGAGGCCATTTAAACTGAAAGGTTCTCTCTAGGACTCTCATTTTTCAAATAAAGAAGCAGAAGCCTCGGAGGGGAGGGGGGCTTGTCCCAGGCCGCAGAGTTGGTTTCAGCAGAGCCTGGACTCGAACTCAGGGTTAACTGAGTCCCAAGCTCCCTCCATCTGTGGGCTTAAAATAGAATGCTGACCTTTTTTGTGGTATTTCTGTGCTTGACAAATGCCACAGAGTTATTATGAGTTCATCTTCCCAGAATAACTAGCAGAATGGGGTCAAAGGGCAACAGGAAGACCCAGCTGTCCCTGAGGAACCCGGGGCTCCTGGAAAGCAGGGGAAGTGTGTGCCACAGAGCAAGTCACCTGCCGCGGAGCCTCATGCCCGCCACCAAGCACCCCGTGTGCTCTGGGGCGGTGCTGACGGGAGGTTCTCAGTGAGTCCAGGGCAGAGCTGTAGAGACCAGAACAGATCCCAGGGGCGTGTTAGGGACCCACGAGCTCGAGCCCGTCCACCTTTTGTTCCTTTTCTTCATCCTCTTTTTTTTTTTTTCTGGCTTAAAGTAATATTCCTGATAGGAATCTTGGAAAATCTCAACACAAAAAAATAAAACACCATCACCTCCCACCTGTCACTATTTCTACCTCCGTCACTCCAGCCTGTGCGTGTGTGCAGTTGGTGAGCAGTGTTACAGGGATGGAATCCTGTGATACCTGCTGCTTCTCACCTTTTTTCATTTAATGTGTCCTGGGCATTTCCTTCCCAAAGCACTTAATCTCCTTTCATACAAGCATTTTTCAGGGCAGTAGAGAAGTTTGTCCTAGAGCCATGTTAGAATTCTTTGGCCTTCCCCTAGTCATTGTACACACATTTTGTCTCTGGTTCCCTGCTGTACATACCAAAGCTTCCAACACCCATCATTTTTCCTCAGCAAAAATTCCTGGGTGTGGAATTGGTCAGATGGGATGAAAATTTATTCAGCCTTTGATACACATTTCATAGACTATTCTTGAGACAGACCTAGGGAGAGCCAAGAATTTTATCCGCCAGAAAAGATCTCTGTTTGCCTATGCCCTTGTCCCCAAGATCTATGTCCTGTCTGTGTGTCCACAAGTACTTGGCAGTCTGTGTGTGTTTGACTCGCTTCCAGAAAGCCCTGGCATCTCTGCCAAAGCTAGTTCATCAAGAGCCGCCTGGCTGGGATGGAGCAAGGAGAATGGGGTGCCCGGCCACAGGGCCTTGTCTTCAGCTTTCTCCAGAATCATCCGGACCCTTTGACGTGCCTGACTTTTAAAAGAGTTTGCCACCTCAGTTTGAGAAAGGGCCCCTTGGAATTGCAGGGGTTCTGGGTATCCAGTGGAGGGGGGCATTCATCACTGAGCCTTTCTGGGTCCCCATTGCCATTGGGGAGGGGGACGGAAGAGTTGGAAGAGAGGAAAGGAGGACGGTGGGGTTTTCAGTAGCAGCGGGCAAGGGGAAGATATGTTCCCTTGCGCCTGCGCAGCTAGGCCCTGCAAATAGGAAGTATCAGAGATGGTTTTCCCCTAGTCAACTCTCAGCGTGTGCTAAGATGCCCAGTATTTATTAGCCCATCTCTAGCTTAAGCCCTAATCCATTCCCAATCCAACTTTAACATCCTGAGCCTTTCAAGACTGCAGTCTCAGCATCTCCTCTGCTCCAACACATGCTCCAGCTCAGATGTCCGATGGTAATACACCAGGGCTTGAGAGAGAGAGAGAGAGGGGAGACAGGGCTACGTGACCGCCTCCGTGACAGCCGCATCATTCATCCATTCGGGCTGGGGTCATTGTCGGCAGCATAAAAGGCTCAGTCAGACTTTGTTAGGACACTTGTCCAGCCCTTCTGTCCAGAGCTTTGGTAGATTAGCGGCTCGGGAAAAGCTGTCTTGACATTTTGATTTATTGAAGGGTAATTCATTTTTGGGGCAAGCGGACAGCTTATAAACTTGGGAGTTTACCACTTTAAGTGATTAAGAAATGAGCAGCTATAAAGCTGGCTCCACAGGGCTGTAGCTGATTGCCCCCTGGGAATCTTGCTGACCCGTGTTTGGATTTGCCAGAGATGTTTGCCATGGTTAATTGGAGTGGCCCCCCACCCCCACCCCCATAATATATGGTGTGATGCCGCTTCCTGAGATCTCCAAGCACCTCGCGCCTGCTGTTTCTCTCTGCAAGCAGGCCTTTGCGGTGAAGAGAAGCTGGCGCTTGGAGGTGGCCCACTAGGCTCGGAGGCTTGCGCCGTGCCTGCCAGGTCTCCAGCTTCTCATCGTGCACTGTCACCGGTGGGTGTGAGTCACATAGTTCCCCAAGCTGGGAGGGCCAGGCTGAGGTATAAATAGAGCCCCTGACTTTTAAGGAGCCTGTCCTTAAAAGACAAAAATAACTTCACACAAGCTCTAGCACAACATAGGCGCTCCACAGTGACCTGGTGTGGAGTCCCGCTACGGCCTAAGGAGGGAGACAGCAGCCAGAGCCCGTGGCACCTGTTTCTAGATGGAGAGAGGCAGCTCGGGGAGGTGCAGAGACTTGCCACTGTCCCACAGCTGGTGAGCGAGCAGATCGGGGTGAGAAGCCAGGCTAGCTGGCCCCAGAGCCTCAGCACCAGGGCTTGGCACGCTGTTCCTGCCAAGGACAAGAGAGCCAATCCTTTTGGCTTTGCAGGCCATGGGGCCCCTGTAGCCACGACTCGGCTCTGCCATTAGAGTGCAAAAACAGCCGTAGACAGTTCCAGAGGGAAGGGCCGTGGCTGTGTTCCGTAAAACTTTGTTTACCCCCAACAGGCAGTGGGCCAGCTGCCGCCTCCTGCTCCGCAGCCGGCCGCCTTCCTGCGTTCTGAGAAACACGAGGTCAGGGCTTGGGGGCACCTTCTGGAAGTGTCAGCTGGGAGCTGGGCCGGGGCAGGTTCAAGCAGTGCAGGGCTCCGAATGAAGTTTGTGGCTGAGTGTGGTGAGTGTGCTCAGGGAGTGTCTTGGGGTGAATGGCCAGGAGCATTGGGGTCCACGCTCTCGGCTGGGAGGACTCCCCCAGCCCCCACCCGCCTTGGCACTGCTTCTGAATTTCGGGACAGAAGCAACTTGATTGGCTGAGCACTGTTTTCGCGATTCCTGCCCAGCACCCAGTGGCTGCGGCAGAAACTGCTACAGTCTGCACAGGCTTCTGCCATTGTCTACGAAGTAGTCTGTCCTTGTAAGTTTTTGTGTAATAGATCAGGAGTGAATAAGAACAAGAGCTGTGGTGAAGAAAATCAGGAGCCACGGCCACTTTAGGAAAGCAGGCTGAAAGGGGCAGACATCGTGATCTGCAGACAGGCACGTGCCCACCCGCGAGGGGCCCAGGCTGGGTACAAAGCTCGCCACATAGCAGGGCCTGGGCTGGGGCAGGGCCAGAGCCCCCTCCTCCAGCCCTCCCGACAGTTCTGAAAGTAGGTGACAGTGCCCTCAGCTCGCAGGTAGGGGCTCATAACAACTGGTCCTCGTTCCGGCACTGCTGCATGGGGAAGCCGGGCTTTGGCCCCTCCCCATTGCTCCTCGTGCTGCAGGGGCTACGCGGTCCCTGTCTCCCAGTGCCAGGGTGGCTGTGGGAGCTGTTGGGAACTCTGTCCCTGGTGGCTTTCCCCAGAGCATTTGTTCTGCTCGGGCTTCAGCGCACTGATCCACGACCCTTGCTTTGGCCAAGCGCCGGTGCCTTAGCAGAGGCCCTGAGGTGTTGACGTGAGGACGCCTGGCATCCCTGTCCAAACTTTGCCAGGCAGCCTCTGAGCCTCTGAGGCTATTGTGCCCCCTCAAGGTTGCAGCTGGCACGTCGCTGAACCAGCACCGGGCTCCCAGTTTGACGGGCCCCGGCCCCATCCTCGGCTCTGTGGCCGGTCGCACACTTCTCCCTTGAAACAGCTCTGAAGTGCATTCAGGTCCGTCCCGTGACAGCCTGCTCATTCCGTGGAGAAGACCAAGGCTCTCCTGGAGCTGGGTTGGGTTGTTCCGAGTAGCCTTGGCACAGAGGCCCCCAGCCCTGCCCTTGAGATGGGACTGCCCCTGCCAAGTCTCAGAGTTGGAGGGGTGGGCCCCTTCTTTCCCAGCCCGGCCCTCTTCTCCCCCTTGGTCACGCCAGCACCTTGTCTTCCAGGTTTTGCCGTGGCCCAGTGTCTGAACCAGCACAGCTCAACACCCCTGTCCTCGCCGTCACCGCCATCTGCCAGCGGGAGCACCGGCCACTGTGACTCAGGAGGTGCCAGCTCAGCCTCCACACCCTCTGCAGCCCAGAGCCTGCCAGGTATTGGTCATCTCTTCCAGGGTAGGAAGAAGTCAGGACGTGGTGGGGGGACAGGGGCCCCTGGGGTCCCTCATAGCCCCTAGCCATGGCGACCACTGGCTCCTCCTCTTCGTGGGTGTTTGGGAGATGCCCCTTGGGGGTCGCCTGTGCCCACTCGATGAGTTTCCCGCTGGGGTGTGCATGTTCCTTTTTCAGGCTGGTCCATGGAAAAGGCCTTTGCTGACTGCAGAGCTGAGGAGGGTGGACGGCAGGAGGGCCAAGTCTGAGTCCGTGCCGTCATCACCTCCAGAAGGCCTAGGTGTCGGCACGAGGAGGGCGTGTCCTGGGCTCAGTTGTTTGAATCCTGGGAAATCATTATGTCCCTGCTCATTCTTTTTTTCCTCTTAGAATGTTGGGTGTGACCCAGCTGTCTATCTTGGGAGAGTTTTGAGGGTTTTGCCAGGATATGCTGGAACCCCATCTTCCCCTCATTGAACTTTCACAAGTTCATACATGACCAAAGAGAGAGCTGGTTGCAGTGATGCCTGCAGAAAACAGAGATCCCCAAAGTCAGCCAGCAGTGGGAGGTGTGAGCAGTTTCCCCTGTGTCCTCAGCAGCCAGGAGCCCCTCGCAGTGCTCGCAAGGCCCCAGGGAGTCGGGCACTGGGCTTGTTTCTGAACAGCGCAGCTCTGAGATGCGGCCACGTGAGATGCAGAGGTGCCGAGGGTTGGAGGGCCCGGCGTGTCCAGTTTGGAAGCCCCGAGGACTCTGGTTCACGGCCCGGTTGGGACCCTCCTCGGTGTCCTGCCCTATTACTGCAGTGACATCCAGAGCCCCCACCCATCGTATTTCAGGGGCACCTGACTGAACTCTGGCACGGGAACGTTCAGGATGCCGTCTCTTCAGTCAGGCCGCTGAGGTCTCCTTGGCCACCGCCCCTCTCCTGCCAGGCGTGTCAGCTTTAGCCTTCCCCAGCAGAGGGTGTACCGGCCTGCCCCCAGTACCTGGGCTCCGGGCACCTCAGCCTGTCTGTACCCACGCCCCTTGCCCCCGACATCCATTACTCCATCTTCTCTTGACATGCCTGACATGCAGGCCAGGCAGGAAGGTCACCCTCCAGCCCTCTTCCCCTGCGCACCTGCACCTCTCCCTGCCGCAGTCACTGGGGGGCAGGAGGAGGGCATTGCCCTTTCCAAGCCCTTCTGAGCCTCCTTTCCAGTTGGCTGTGTGTCCAGGTGGTTGCTGCTGCCATTCCCAGGCCTGGGAAATTCAGACAGAGGTTTCTCAAGAAGCCCAGAGCAGACCTCAGTCTCCCTCTCAAGCCCTTGCTCTGGGGTGGGGGTGGGGGGCATGCAGGGTTGTGTGTCTGTGTGTGCACCTGCTTTCTGTCTGCACATGTACGCTTCTGTCTGTATCTGTGCCCCTAACACAGATATACTCACACTTGTGCTTTGGGTGGAAGAGCCCTTCCCAGGGTAGCTGTGTACACCTTCTTCTCCTCTCTAAAGAGGCACTGCCGACAGCTAAGTGAACACATGAGGATCACACACACCTTACACTTCTTTGCCTAAAACTGAGCCCTGCAGAGACCCACATTATAGAAACCATATGCGTTCAGATGTGCTTCTGAGCATGCCACACCTTCCCCCAGGGGCCCTGCTGACGTGGAGTGGTGGTCTCTTTCCCCCTGGCCTCCCTCGGCCCCTCCATCCCTACCCCCACTATTGCCTCTGCTCTGCCAGTGGCATGCTTTCTCATCCTAGGAACCTGGGGGCTGTTAGCCAGGCTGTACAGTAACCAGGCAGCTCCAGATGGATGGCAGATGCTGGGGGCCTCCTGGGGGCCTGCTCCCATTGACACATCCCACAGGCCTGTGGGGGCAAGCGTTTGAGCCCCTGTTCTTATGCTGCAAGGCAGTAAAAGCCCCGAGGCCCAGCCTGCCTGTCTGATTCTCTGCAGACCCTGAAATAACTCAGCTCCTGATGGAGGGCCGACCTGTGGAGCAGCAGGGGAGACAGATGCCGTGGGGATCGGTTATCATTCGCTAGAAGGAGAGAGCACTGGAGCCCAGGAACTCCTCCCCACCCCAGGCGGCCAGTCTGCAGGAGGCAGGCTGGGTGAGGCTCACTGCTCACTCGCCTCTCCAGGCCAAACTTACCAGTCAACCCAGAAAACACCATAGGGGGTTCCATGTTGCCTGTAGATGTGGGTCCAGCCAGATGGTGGAACCATCCTTTCGAGCCTGGCTGACGGGAAGCCAAGCACAGAGGAAGGAGTCGCTCTTGCTGGTTTAACGTGGCCGGAGTGGTGGCCCCATGGCAGCCTGCTGAGCAGCAGGATGGGCCGTCTCCTCTGAGTCCATCACCCAGCAGCCCACAGCTGTCACCCTGCACACAGGCAAGCAGCTGTGGCTCAGCCAAGGGGCTGCTTGTCATCTAAGAGGTTTTTAAGGGTACAGTGCTGGATCTGAAGCATTCCTGTCCCTGTGCTTATAGTCTCCCCAAGTCCTAGAAGTCCCCCATTTGTAGAGCTCAGCTAGCAGGCCCTTTGGACCCCTGAACTAGCCAGTGCCGGCTGCTGCTTCACCCCTGGGGCCTCGCTTGCATGGTCAGGTCAGTGGAGCTGGCACAGGAGAGCTGCCAGCCACAGCTGACAGCGAGGGGCACAGCTTTCCACGTCTCTGCTCCGTAGTTTTGAAAACTTGAGTTGTGTAATGAAAGCTTTCAAAGCCAAGGTTGGGCATCAAACTGTTTGGGCAGCCAGTATGGCATGGGCACCCACCGGCCAGGGTGGGCTCCTACCACAGACACCGCCCAGGCTCTCAGCAGGCACCGCGGCCTGGCCTTGCAGCAAGCACTCCTCCTGAAACAGAGCATCCCCTGCATGCAGGCCCAGTGCTTGCAGGCCCAGTGCTTGCGAGCACTTTGCAGACACTCTCGTGCACCTTGTCACAGTGCACAGCAGGAACCAGATGTGCTCAGAAAGCGACGCTGTCACTAGGAAGCGACAAGCCTGGATTTGAAGCCTGGTCTCGGCAATCCCACAGCCCATGTCACCCTCTGAAACAGCCCAAGAATATCCATTATGGTTCCTAGTCACTTTCAGGCACCCCCATGGGAGCTCCCGGAGACCTGGGCCTCGGGTGGGGACCTGCCTGCATCCCCGCTCCTGAGGCCCAGGGCTTTGCCAGAGCCCAAACGAAAAGCCATTGCCCGTTCTTTAAGGCCAGGGTGTCACCTGCAGGCCCCTGTAGGGGTAAGGCCTGGGGGTCCCTTGTGAGTTGCAACCAAACCCACCCCAATGCCATGCTTCTTCAGCTGCCTGTATGGGTTTATCCTGAATGAGGGAGTGAAGCCTTCTGGGGGCTCAGTTGTGATGTCAGCTCCGTCCCCCTCTGTCAAGCTCAGGGGACCTGACGTCTGCTGCCTGTGTTTGCTGGAAGCCCATGTTTGTGCCACATGTGGATTTTCCCAACTGCCCTTCACCCCTGGGTTCCCAGGATTTCATGACTCTTGGTTCTGATCTCGGTGGGTCCCTCCACGAGCGTCCTCCCACCAGCCGGCCACACCTGGCCTCCAGTTCTCTTAAGGGCAGACCTTTCTGCACCTTATCCTCCTTGGATTTGCGCTTCCCCACCCCCTGCCATAGTAATTTTTTCAACAGACAGGTTTTTCTTGAGTACATCCTGTACACAGGCCTGGGGATATTGGATAGCAAAGCTTGAACTCCGAGCTCACAGGGGAAGCCAATGATAAGTGTCCAGTTATAAACTACGACAACGGGGCCTTGCCAGGAGCTCCAACAGCGCAGAGCAGCTGCACGAGGGTCCAGGAAGGCTCTGAGGTGCCATCACCAGAAGCCAGAACCAGAGGGCAAGGATGTGAACCAGGCCAAGAGTCACGAGAAAGACGGCCTGTGAGTCTCACGGGTCCATGAGGGCCAGAGCCCAGCACACGCCTGGAGACAAGCCGATTCCTTCCCCTCCTCTGCCTGGACTCTCCCTATGAGTTCTGCCCTTCCAGCTGCAGACAAGGAGAATCTGTCTTTGGACAAGGGTCCCATACCCATCAGGGCCAAGGCCTGTGGCCCAGTGGGGACATCGGGTCCACGGTTTGTGATCTGGCCAGAACCTGTAGGCCCAGCACAGGCTGAGAACCCCGCTGGAAGGAGGAAGGGACCCCACCCCAAGGGGCCCCCACTTTGCCTGTCGCCCAGGTGTCACCTGTTTCGGAGTCTCCTGCTCAGGTCACAGACAAAGATGCTGCTTTTCAACAGCGAGACATGCAGGGGGCTGAAGGAAGGCACGAAGCTGCGCTCTTGGTAACCAGAGGAGCCAGCCAAGGAAGGGCTGGGAGCCAGGGCTTTGCTCCTCATTGCCAGGTAAAGGCAGCGGGGACCCCAAGGAGGCTTTAAGACCTGCTTTGAGTTCCTAGGCCAGTCACTGCGCAGCCCACTGCCCTCTGGAGAAGGCGCTTGGCGATCCTCGCGGGCGCAGTGGTTTGCCCGGCCTTTCTGCTGAGTGTGAGGCGTCCGGCGTCCTGTCGCCCACAGGCCTGGCACAGTGGCCCACACAGCGAGAAAATTACAGCCTTGGAATCAGCCCTTTTTTCCCCCAAACATTTCAGGACTTTGAGAAGCTAAAGTTGCAGAGAACGTATGGTGAGAATGAAAGTGGACCCAACTTTAGAACCAAATGTAGGACCAGTAGGAAGCCTGTAAAGATTGTTTCTGGCCTCCCCTGTGCATGCACACAGTGGCGACACGTGCACTCACAGCCACACGTACGCTCACATGTGCAGTGCATGCTCACATGTACACACGTACTCACAGTCACATGCACACACACACATTGTGTGTGGGATTCTGAGAAAAAAACGTTTCCTTATATAAGAGCTCTGACCCACACAGAGTTCCTGGTTTGTAGCTCTGGTCTCCAAATTGCTTGGGTCTCACACATGTTCTGGGTGAGCTGCTTGGAGGAGGAGGAAAGAAAATTTTTAAAATCAAGTCAGAATGAAAGCCAGCTACTCTTTAAAATGTCCTTATTTAAGGCACCTAAAATTATGGGCTGTTATGACCTTTGACTCTGCCCCAAGGTTTCACAAGAAAAGCAGCTCAGAAAGAAAGAAGTGCGTGGCCCCTGGGGGTGGCCCAGGCCGGGCGCCTGGCCGTGCGGCTTTGCCCTGTGGGTCTTCTCTCGCCATCTGGACTTGCCGGCCGAACCGTTCAGAATCCGTGCTCGGCCCGGTGTGCGCCCCTGCAGGCAGGGCCAAAGCGAGACGGCCCCCGACCAACACGCCTGACCCTGAGCTTGGCCATCGCCGTCAGCGGGGACCCTGACAGCACATGTTCTCTTTTCTCCCCTGTTTTCTCCATGGCATTAATTTTAAACTTCGCTCTACTCGCGAGTCTGCGGCAGAGGTTGTGGTTGCTCCTTCCTGGTGAGCTGCTCCTAACATTTTTGTTTCAGCCAATGAGAACCCACCCCTGGGCTAGGCGAGCCTGGGCATCACGCCGTCTTCCTGTAGTTGAGTCTTGGTCACCAGTGTGGGCTGAGGGAGGCCGTGGGAGGCCCCGGCACCAGGCTCTCCCAGAACTCCAGCCACTGGAGGACAGCTCGCCAAGCCCTGCTGCTGCCTCGGGTGGTGACACCCAGAACTGTCAGCCTCGTCAGCTGGGGTCAAAAATCTGCTTGTTTCACTTAGCAGGTCTGGCTGTAATCCTCCAACCACACAGCTTCCCCTTCTTTGTTCTGGGGGTGCCAGGCGTTCATTCTTAATTGCTGGTGTGCATCCCAGACTGACAGGCCATCATGCCCTTCTGTCCCCTGAGGTTTCTGACCAAGACCAGATGTTGCCGATGACCCCGAATCTTTCCTTCCCTACAGGATTGAGCCTTCCTGTTGTTACCCCAATTGGGTCACCCAGTCACTGCCGCACTGGGGGTTGGGGGAGTGGGCAGGGAGGACATTGTCCTAGCTGCATGGTGGGGCTGAGGACACCTTGGGCGCTGCGCCCCGTCCCCCTGTGCTCTCGTCAGTACTCGGCGTCGTGGCTGCTCTGTGTCCCTCTCTCCACGCCCCCTTTCTCTGTTCCATTGTTAAAGGCTTTCTATGATCTGTCGCTGTGTTTCCTCTAGTCAGGAGTGGCAGGAAAGGACGCCGGCGAGTGTTCAGCCTGTCGGAGGCCGACAGTCACGGCGGCCACTGGGTTTAGTGCTTCGACCGGCCGCCGCCGCGCCAGCTCACGCACGGTCAATTCAGGCAGGTCTCTCCGTGAGCCTCCCCGAGCCCCCCGTGCCCACTGCCACGCCGCATGTCCTCACCGTCAGCCAGGTCTGCACGAGGAGGGGGCCAGCTGGCCTCGGAGGGCGCCAGCCCCGGGCACGCGAGCGCTCACCCACTCTGCCTCCCGAGCGGTCCCAGCCCCCTCTTCCAGTTCCCTTTCTGGCCTCACCTCGTCTCAGGCCTGGATCCCCCAGCCCTTTGTTACCCTCACGCCAGTCCTCGCGAGCCAGGCCTGTGCAGCCTGCAGGGCTGTCCTTCTCCATGGAGCACCGCATGGGCCTCGCCCCAGCCAGCCCAATGCAGAGGCAGATCCTCCTGCCCAGTCCCTGCAGCCCGCCCCGTGTCATGATCAAGGCTGGGCCGTGTTGGCTGGAGAACTGGGGGTTTATATAAAGCAACTGGGAAGTCAAATCGTTTCTTTTTACCTTTTTCTGCCCCCCTTCCCCCGGTCTTCCTCAAATTTAGGTGGCAAATTCACTCACCATCCAGCCAGAGGCCAAACATAACTTCATCTGTAACTGCATTGGTGAATGTGACGCCATAGTCTCCCCTTTTACATTTAGTGCCCCGGCAGCCTGGCTTCCCTGCGTTAGGGGCCCTGGCACTGCCCCCTCTTCCCAGGACGTTTCTTTTAGTTTTCAACACATCCTTGCCCACTGGGCAATTGTGCTTGTCAGTCAGGGCTGCATTTTGCCTTCTTTTGAGTTTAAAAGCTATTTCTTTCTGAGCTTTGCCCTCCAATTTGCTGTGCAGTTCTTTCCTTTTCTGCCCCTTTTCCCAGCCTGAGGACATCAAATCCAGATTTTCACTGGAAACTCTCACAGTTGACATAGATCAGTTGAGCTCCTGCCCCAAAGCTGCGGAGCAACTGCCATGGGTGCTCATAGCACCAGGGCCATGGGGGGGCCATTGCCTCGCTGTCCAGAGAGGCCTGTCCACCTCTCATGGGAATCTGGACTGTCTAGACTTCCCACTCCGGCCTCTACTAGGTCTCCCAGGCCCATGGCCAGAAAGTCAGAATTATCTGTAAATCCTTCATTTCCTGGGCCAGGCCAACTTGTGACCTTAGAGAGGCCTTGAGCAGTAACCTTTGCAGCTCAGCATTTGGCCAGAAAATGCATCCTCACTGGGTAATTTTCTCTGGTGAAAACCTGGAGAAGTTCTCCTCCACTCCCTCCACCCCTCCCCACCCCCATCACCCCCCATGGATACATGTGTAGAGAACATCCAGGAAGTGGTTCTTAGTCAAAAACAAAACAAAACAAAAAACACGGGGACAATGTTGTGGGTGCTGGGTAAAGGGGGATATTTTTTCTATTTTTTTTAAAAAAGGCTCTTTTTAAAGGGAAAACCAACCCTTTTTATAAAAATGATTGGTTCTTTCCCTAAAGAAGAAACCAGTTTTGTGTATGTGGTATTGTTTGTTTGTTTGTTTGTTTTTTGATGTAATTATATTTGACTATGGCAGTCCTACACCCTTGATTTTTCTCATCACCAAAACCCCCTCTAAGGATCAGGGAAAGAGGTTTGCCAGTTTTTTTTGAATATCTGCATGCAAATGCAGACTTGCACAGAGAGGGAACTCTCACCCCGAGTTTTGAGGAAGCCTGAGGGAAGCGCTGTGTGACAGTCTCCAGGCAGCATGAAAGCACCAGGCAGAGAATTAGTCATTTCCAAACTGCTTTGTCAGCAGTTAGAAGTTTATGGAAGTTTTATATATAACTCACAAAAGTTAGCTATAAGTTTTTCTATATATGTGTCAACTGAAATGCTCACACTTACCTGAGGTGGGCGTGGAGGCAGCCTGAACAGGCAATTCCGCTCCCAGGGAAGCGCATATTCTGTTGAACGCCTGGCAGGTCAGGCTGGGTCAGACCATGGACCTGAGAGTTGAAACCACCCCATCACCACAAGGCAGCCTTACAGAGTGGAGCAGATTAGTTGAAATTCAGAGAAACCAGGGGCGTGTGCGGTGTTTGCTCAGGGCTTCTGGGCGCAGGTCACACCTTGAGTCACTTTTTCCACGACTGCTCACCAGTGCCGCGCTGCCACCCTCCCAGAGCCCGGTGCATGGGTGTTCTCTGGACCTACTTTCTCTTTAAACAAACAAACAAACAAATGAGGCCTTCTGAAAAGCTTGGGACCTTCTAGAGCTCATCTCGCCTGGGAGTCTTTTGGAAGAAACGCTGCTGTGTGCTTGGGAGGCTAACCCTGCGGCTTGTGCTTTCTCTGTGGTGGGGCTCGTCCTCCTCTGCATCCCATCCTATATGGTGTTTGGTTTTACGTTGCTCTTGGTTTCCCATTCTTTTGCTCTATGTTCAGTTTGCAGTTCTGTTTTGTTTTGGCTTAACTAACC
>JAQZBX010019952.1:0-33396 GCA_029593785.1 Cabassous unicinctus
GATGCAGCAACCTCACTGGCAGGAAGCGGGTGTGGCGCAATGGATAGAGCACCCGTTTACCATATGAGAGGCCCCGGGTTCGCTTCCTCGCTTCCCGGCGCCTCCTTGTGAGGGCAGGCCGGCGAGCGGTGCGGTGGGCTGATGCGGCAAGACCTCACAGCAAGGGGGAGATAAGCAGACACAGAGAAGACACGCAGCAAATGGACACAGCAGCACAAGCAGCAAGGGGGGGATAAATTAAATAAAAATAAATAAATCTTTAAAAAAAAAAAAAGAGTCAAATAGCAGATCCCATCCAAACAAAGGTAATTTGATTTTTCTGACCCAATACAAATTCGTGGTAGATAATAACAATCACAGCATTATGATCACAAAGATTTCTCTATCAGTTGGATTGCAATGATGATGAAGACAGATTCAGCATCATGCATTATTAACCAAAGAGTCCTTTAAAAATATGAACCCAGTCTGGGATCAAGGATTGCCATAATCATAAGGATTACATATTAATTATATAAATAAGAAAAAAGATTACAGCATTTTATAGGCCAATTTTCTGAGGCATAGCATAGAGAGGTCTTATGTATAAGATGACCTAAAGAGCAGACCAAAAAGAGAAAATCAAACTCCATGCTTCATTTGCTGGTTCTTTCTTTTAATCTGTGAATGCTCCAAAGACAAACTTAGAATCTAGTTCTTATAATAAACCACAGATTTTCCAGAAAAGTCCTCAAAAAATTCAGGAGCTTCTAATCGTTGTTCAAAATGGTAACTAATCATTTAAGAAAAACAAGTTAGCAAAGGAAAAAAATTGATCAAACAATTTACTGAACACCCTGTTATATAAAAGGCACACCATAAAATAAGAGATGGTCTCTGCCCTTCAGTAGCTTCCTATCTAATGCTAAAGATTTAACAATGAACGCACATTAAAAATATAAATGGCAATCTATGGTACAGAAAGTGTCACAAAAAGAGATTCTGTGAAGGTTTTGCTCTGGACTGCAGTGGTCTCTCCAGCCTTAATGGCAGAAACAGAACTTGGGCAGGGCCTTAGAGGATTGTAGAAAGTGGATGAGTGGCGAGGGCAGGAGGTCACGCAGATTGGAAATGAACCTGAGCAGAGCTTCAGAAGCTGGAAGGTGCGAGGCATATTTGGAGGACAATAAGAACCCGAGAACAATATATCTGGAGTGGAAAGTTCGTTGTGAGGACAAAGGGAAGAATAGTGGAAAAGGAGTTGAAGCCAGTACGGCACATGTCAAAAGCAAAGCTAAGGAGTTAGGACTCCATCCTATAGCAAAGAGTAACAAGAGAAGATTCAGGAGGAAAGAGGTGACAGCGAGGGCAGGATTTTAGGAAAATCAGTATCTTTTGAGAACAAGTTAAGATGGTGGTAGGAAAGGGGAGAGACTAACAGTAAGATACCAGTTTGGAGACTGCTGCAATAATCAGTGTGAAGTAATAAGGTGCTGAGGACCAGGTAGATACAGCCAAAGGGAAGGAATTCCAAGTATTAGAACAGTGGAGATTTAGGGGGTCATGGTGGCTCTTTGTCATTCACTCACACCTTTTTTTTTTCCCCCTATGGTCAATTTGAAGAAAAAAAAATGGATGGATGCCACTTGACTCTGGTTCTGCCAGTGTTTCTTTGCCTATTGCCCTTGACTCAGGTACAATATTTAGAAAAGGCAACTACAAATTCAAGTGTGGATTTTAGTAATGCTTGTTGAGAACATTTTTAATATAAATATTAAAAGCCACTATAGCCTTAAATATTCAAAAGAGGCAATTCTTCTCTTTTACAAATATATGCACTTTATATATATTTATGTATTATTGTGGTTTTCGATATCAAAGTTTGTACATCAAACTTTGGGGGAAATTAAGCACTTATTAAATATCCTATGTTTGACCATGTTAGGGTAATTTGCAGAAACTATTTCAAAGCTTCTCTAAATGGCTCAGAAGCATTTACAACTTAAGACTGCATCTTGCTGAAAAGCATGAATTGTCTACTGTCTTTTTTTAATGAGAATTTAAGAATGTTTATTAAAAAAAGAAATAAATTTTCCATTTCAGCTCATTTGGCTCCGTCTGCTATTAAATCCTACATATACCCAGGAGTTGTACTGCTATACTTAAATAGTGTTTCTGTGTTGAGATTGCCTAATGAGGCAATTAGTGGAACTCCTCAGATAGCTGGACCAAACACTTTTAGGCAGGCAGAAGAGGTCCACTCAAACAACAATGTAAAGTGCTTATGCTCCCTGCCCACTTCTATTTGACAGTGTGTCATAGAAAAGGCAATTGGTGATTTTGGAAGGCAGACAAAACCAAGCCCTTTGCCAAGATGGATAAAAGAGGAGCTTGAGGCCGTCGCGTATGGATACCATGTAAAAGACAGAACACTGGAAAGGAACACTTTCTCCTTCTTTCTCTCTGAATTGCTGCCTTTGTGCTCTTGCTGTAATCCAAAGCTTTCCAAACTCTGGCCTTTAAGAAACCACCTCTTTTTGTTGCTGCCTTTGTTGTTAGCTATGTGATTATATAATTTTAAAAATATAAATTATCTACTTTCTTTAAATTGATGCAAAATTTCTATTAAGATTTATTTTTAAAGGAAACTATATATCACTACCATAAATGGAAAAACAGAATTACTTGCCACAAAACAAAGATAACTATAAAAAGAAATACCATGACAACAAAATGATGTTATTTAGTTCTGTTGTGATACTATCTTCTGTCAAAGCTCGGAAGCTGAGATACTTCAGGAGATTGGCAAGGGTTAAAGGGGTGTTAAAGTCATTCAAGCACCAGACAGAGACTTTCTGCTTGACTTCATTGCAAGGATCAAAAGAGAATTGAAAAGGAAATAACTTCCACCCAATGTGGTCATTCATTCACTCATTCATTCATAACAAATGCATATCTAGTACACAGCAGGTGCCAGGCATTGTTTTAAGTAATTTGCAACTATTAACTCATCTAGCCCTTATAACAACCCTATGAGGTAGTACTATTTATCATCCCTATTTTAGAGACAAGAAAAATGAAGCACAGAGAGGTTAGGTAATTTGTCCAAGGCCCCACAGCTAAGAAGAGGCAGAGCCAGGATGCAAACAAACACAGGCATTTTCACTGGAGTCTGTGCTCTCAACTCCACTCAATGCTCTTTAGATCTGTGTACATACACTACCAAAGATCATAACATGTGCCACCTTGTCACACAGCATGAGGAACATTGCTCGACCTGTTGTCCTCAAATCCCACCTCCTTGGCTAACTTCCTCTATGGCCAACCCTCAATGACAGCTTTGTCCTAAAGCATTGTCTATTGCTTTCTTTGGGTTGTTAGCATGGAAGAACTCAAACGGTTATTTGAAATCTTAATGTATATTCTTTCTCCACTGCTAGATTTTAAGTCCTTTAAAGGAAGGGAATATTTCATATCTCTTTGAATCAAGCCTTAAACCTAATAGGTGCTTTATAAATTATTTAAATTGTATATACCAATGCTTCTAGAGAAGTAAAGAGATTTAAAAAAAACTCATAAGAATAAACTTTCACAAAAGAATTGCAGTTTCCAGAGAGGACAAAAGTGAAGACAGATGGCCAGGCAATACATGCAATAAGATCCTGCCTCCCAAATAGTTAGCATGTGATTTGATAAGGAGATAAATAAAGTAATAAACTAATTTTCATTTAGAACAGACCATGTGGCAAGCACTGTTATGCTTTATGAAAGAGAAAACTGAACATGAAAAAGGGTAATTTACCCAAGAATATATAATCATTCAGAGTTGAGATTGGAACTCGTTGCCACCTAAATCCAAAGACTGCATTTCATAAATATGACACTCTCACAAAGGGGGGTCAATCTGAATTTATCTAAGGGGAAAATCTAAGTATGGCATTATATGTAATTTTTAAAGTAGGATACACTGAACTGGAATTTTTCAAAATAAATTCTGTATTGCAAAACCATCAAGGGAATATTGTAAGTTGAACTGATTCTAAATGGAGCAAGAGAGTTGGGATGGACTCCAAATCCATGTCTTCTTTCCTTGACCTCCTCCAGACCCACAATTAAAATTGATCACATAGACATCCTGCAACTTAAATGACTATCACTGGCATATTGAAACAGCTGGACTTGCTAAGATGCAAACAGTAATCAACTTTATTCTTTTATTCTACAATCCCTGCATATCCACTCTACCAACCTTTCCCTCCCCACCCCTTGGTGAAATCTTGAGGAATTCATATAACTTTTCCCATCACTTTCAGATATTATCAAATGGTCCCAATTTTCAGATAATAAAAAGTCCAATCCAGAGTAATTTGAAAACTCCGTATTCCAATTCAGTTCATGATATCACCTCTCCCCCAGCTCAGACCTGATGGCAGGCCAGGGAGCTGGAATTAAGAGCTTGGACGATTTCATCCACACTGTGCTTAATTTCCCACCTTGTTTTTCCATTGACGCCCCTTTCATTATACTGCCTCTGACTCCCATAGGATTGAAGCAATGAGTGGGAGAGAGCTAATGGAGCAGAAGAGGTCTTATTTGACCTTTGGAATCTGGCATTGGTGGAATGCCTTTGGATTCTTTGCAGACCCTCACGATTGCTGGGACTTTGGGATTCTTTGCAGACCCTCACGATCGCTGGGCATCTCCCACCTCAGTTCTCCTGACATAGGCAATGCCTCCTGCAGTGGGCTACTTAAAATGCCTCTTCAGTTTCTGGCTTCCAGTGGTTACAGACACACACATACACCTCACTCCCATTGGGAGTCATCTTCCCCCTTTTGACAGTCCTCTTGATTTAGAAAACAAACATGGATGGCTCCCTTCCTCAGAGTCCTCTTCTGACCTGCTTGAAACCTGATAGCTCTTTGAAAGATCACCAGCCTTATTTCTTTTCTTTGCCACCAACAGACTGCTCCAGCTAGACTTTAGTCTCCTTAGGCATTCCAGACCTGGCATCTTTCAAATGCCAAGGTGGCTTGCTTATCAAGCTATCCAAGTGGTTCTCTTGAAGTCTTCCTCATTTGGCTTAAGGTGAAGGTGGGGAACTGTCCCTCTCTTCCCTCACAGGGATCACAGCATACTGATAAGTCTCTCCAAAGAAATCCTCACCACCAGCCTTTCCAAACTCTGGGTGAGTTCAGGGTTTTGGACAAAATTCAACATCCATTCATGATAAAAACTCGTGGCAAGTTAGAAATATAAGGGAAATTCCTCATGTGATAAAGTAAACCTACAAAAAAAATCCTACAGCTAACATAATACTTGGTGGAGAATAACTGAATGCTTTCCCCTATGATTCGGAACAAGGCAAGGATGTCCGCTCTCACCACTCCTATTAAGCATAATACTAGGAGTCTTAGCCAGTATAATACGGCAAGAAAGGAAATAAAGTTCATACGGATTGGCAAGGAAGAACTAAAATAGTGCCTATTTGCAGATGACATAGAAAAGCCTGAGGAAATCAACCAAAAAACTCCTAGGATTAATAAGTATGTTTAGCAAGATTGTAGAAAAAAATTAACACACAAAAACTCAACCATACTTTTATATGGGAGTAATGAACAAGTAAGAACAAGTTATCTGCTTCCAATATACAAAGAAGGGACAGGCATAGGATAAGCATTCCCATTGTCATAGGGAGAAATTGGAAGGAAAAGAGGGGTCATGGGTCCCAAACAATTCCGATATGGTGCAGGGCATACTCCATTAGATTTCAAGATCTGAAAGTCTTCTATGGAATGATGTATCTTCCTCCAGAACAGCAGCCCCAACCCTTCCAAGTGTTTGTACAGCACCTGTGCTCTCCCCAAAAACTGGGGTGAAGGCTCATTCCCCTTCCAGCATCAGGATGGTGGCTAGGCTCTCCTAGTACTAGGACACAGATTCTACCCTTGTCAAGTATGGGGTGGTGGCCAGACTCTCCACAATCCCTGGGGAATAGGCTCCACCCCATGAGAAAACTGGTGTGGCAGCCAGATTTTCCCTGAACAACGTGGTGGAAGGCCTGCTCTCTCCAAGCGCTGGGGCAGATGCACCCTTTCCACCACATGGGTGGGCCCAGTCTCTTGGTCCGAGAAGATGCCTCTGGTCCAGACCTCGGCTTCCATACTTCTGCTCTTGAAGTGATTTTTCCTTCTGTCTGTCTCTATTCTGCCCCTTTTAGTTCAGGTTGGCAGTGGTTCTTTTCATACAGGTCTTGCAAAACACTTGTCAGTTTTGTATGTAGTACACAGGGATCCAAACCGTCAGACAGTAGGGCTTTCCACAGATCCTTTCTGGATAACTACACCTCTAATTCTGACTTGAACTGAAATGGCTAACTAGATCCATGTTGAGTTAAACCATCACATGGAACACTAGTCTCTGGGTACTCACTTTCCAGGAACCCAGAATTTTCCAAACCATTAATTTCTGGTTTCTTTGTGCCCAGGATTTCGGTTCTCAGTTTATCATTTTCCTCTTATATTTTACTGTAAGCTGCGAGGAGAACTAGACTGCACTTCCACACTTAGCTTGGAATTCTCCTCAGCTAAATACCCAAGCTTATTGCTTTTAAATTTTGCCTTCCATCAGACATCAGAACTCAATTTCACCAAGTTCTCTCCCATTTTAAAACAAGGATCGCCTTTCCTCCAGTTTCCCATAACACACGCACCATTTCCATCTAAGGCCTCATCAGAAATATTGCTTAAACAATGGGAATTTATCTGCATAGGTTAGAGTCCAGGAAAATGTCCAAATCAAGGCATCATCAAGGTGAAGCTTTCTTCCCCAAGACTGGCTACTGGTGATTCGTGGCTCCTCTGCCACATGGCAAGGTACATGGCAGTGCTTGCTGGTCTCTCCCTTCTCTTCTGGGTTTTGTTGCTTTCAGCTTCCTGCTTCTGTGTGTGTGTCTCTCTCTCTCAGTATTCATTCTCATTATACAGGACTCCAACAAGAGGATTAAGACCCATCCTGAATGAGGTGAGTCACCTTAACTGAAGTAACCTCATCAAAAAGGTCCAACTTACAATGGGTTTCCACTCAAAGGATTAAATTTAAGAACATGTTTTTCTTCTGTCCATACTGCTTTTTCAAACCCCACAGGGAAGAATCCTCCTTATCTTCTCTCCACTTTTCCATATCTATCCATAGAGCAGGAAAACACACAGGACACTCACGCAGACAGCTTTGGGATGGCACTATCCCTTTTCTCTTCATTCTTGACGTTCTCCTTCCCAAAGACGGAAGAAGGGGACAGTAGTTAATTGGAGTGGGTTGAGCCTAATAGCCACAGACCTCTTTTCATTAGTGGAAGGGGCTGTTTTGCCTCAAATGATTATCTTTTTAGGTCATTCCAATCAGAGAAACTTTTTTTTTTCCTTTTCCTCTTCTTCCTTTCTACACATTTAATATTAAGGCAGGGTTCTTAACATTTTTTGTTCCACAGACTCCTTTGCCAGTCAGGTGAAAACCACAGACCTCTTACTAAGTCCACACTATACTGTGTATTATTTAATAAATATATCACACCTGCACCAACACATCCCCACAAGAATAATGTTCTTTTGAATTTCAATTCAAGCTCATGGACCTCTTGTTAAAAACCCCTGTATTAAGGGGAACTTTTGCTCTATATGGCTCAGTGTTTTCTGTAAACCCTATCAGCTGAAACCTCAGAAAGAATCAGGTGCGAGCAGTGAGATTTGGTCATCAAGCCACACCTTGAATCATGAAGAGAGAGCCAACTTAATCACTCCCTCCTCTGGGAAGTCTTCCCAGACTTTCCCCTGTCTTGTATATACTGCAATGTCTTCCACTCCACTGTGAACTCAGGGGCAGCCAACCTTAGGTTTCTTTCATCTTTGTATTTACAGCAAGTAAGATGAAGTATGACATATACATACCTAAACAGAGATTATCTAATTATCATAAAAGTAAACACAGGGTATTGTAAAGAGTCCTGGGGCCAGGAATCATTTGCTAGAAAATGCCTGTCTTGTTTTGCCAGGACTGCTATGATAAATACCACATATTGTTTGGCTTAAGCAATAGGAATGTATTATCTCATGGTTTGGGAAGCTAGAAATCCAATATCAAGGTTTCAACAGGCCATTCATTCTCCTGGAGTCTGTAACATTCTGGAGCTGGTTTGCAGCAACCCTTAGGATTCCTTTGCTTGCATCTCTGCCACTGTCACATGGCAATCTGCTTTATTCTCTGGCTTCTTATGGCTCTGGCTTCTACTGACTGACTGTGTCTGAATTATCTCTGCTTATAAAGATTTCAGTCATACGGATTAAGGCCTACTCCGATGCAATTTGGCCTCATCTAAAAAGAATCTCCAAAGATCCTATTCACAAATGAGTCCACACCTTAAGTAATAATAACATCTTCAAAGGTGCTATTTACAATAGTGTTTACACCCACAGGTGCACAAATAAAGACTTGAACATGTCTTTTCTGGGGGGCATGATTCTTCCCCAACAATGCCCTCAGATACAATCTGCATATATAAGAAGCACGGAGAGGAGAATTCCTGAGGGTATCCACGATGGCAGACATATCATACAGGATCAGAATACAGCAAGAATTAGATGTGAGGTCAGAAACCAAATGAAGAAAGAAGGTTCTATGAAGATAGCTGGTGAACAGGGCCAAAGGCAGATGAATTGCATATAAAGCTCTAGCATTTTTGCCTAGAAACTCACTGAGCATGCAGGAAAGGGGTTTCAGTTCCCTCTTCTGGAAGGACCTCTTTTTCTTATCTGCTCACTTCTATTTCCTTGTATCCAGGGTATTCTTTTTAATTTATTCTATAGTCTTTCCCTGTCCACTACATTCAGATGCACACAAAATGGTAAAACAATATAAGGCATCACTAATGGCTTACGAGGCTGAATTCAAGTCTAGCTGATTTTGTTCCCAACATCAGCAAGCAGATCTGTCTTCAGGAGGACAGCCAAAATGCACTCCTTTTCTATATGCCAGTATGATTTCTTTGGAATCAAGCCGTTCACTATGTTAAAGGTTTTTTTTTTTTTTGGTTTTTTTTTTTTGTAGGCACATTCTAGCCAGCTAACACTGAATTTATGGCTTTGCAGAATTCCCCGAGAATAGGTGAAGTGAAAAATCGTACCCATGTTGTCAACAAATTCCAAGAATAACGTTCCTGTCTATCCATCCATACAAGGAAGTTTACATGCCATAAACATATGGATGAAAACAGTAAATCACAAGTATCACAAGAAGGTGTTTTTTTTAAAGTGTGGGAAGAACACAGTAAATTTTAAAACCTACTAAAAAAAAGTAGGATATAATCTCCCTGTCCCATAATTTTGCACCTCATTCCTCACTCATGAGAAATATATTTGAAACACTCAATGTAAAACGCACATTCTTTAGGCTCAGACTCATGTAAAAACTGTTAGTGTCATAATAAGAGAGAAAAACTTTATCAGTGTGTTAATTTTAATGCAACATATTACATATGTATTAATGTCAGTAGTTTTCATATTCCCATACCTGTTTAATGTTCTAATAGCTGAGTGTTTGTCCACATACATGACTTTGTATAACAGACTTTTTCAGGAAGAAATTATTTAAGAAGAAAATTTCCACCTAACTTCTTTACCTTTTGACTGTATATGTGATGACCAGAAATTATGACTTGAGAGACCTTTCTAGTATAATCAGATATTTGCCCTTCTACATGAGTCTTCACCCATAATAACCACTCCTAAATGGAGGGGTTTTAAGACTCTCACAGATATTCATGCCAATAATTTTCTGTGCTTGCAGCAAAAATTGGACTTCAGTCAAAATTTTTCTTGAAAATATAACTTAGCGATTCATGAACACATTAAAAATTAAATCATGCTTTCTTTAAATATTTTTTAAAAAAACCTTGTATTACTCCTAATTCAAGTAAGCAGCTAGTAAATACTATTTGTAGTTAATAATTATATACATATTCAATGATGCCTCCTGCTCCAAGCTCAAAAAGGTAGGTATAGCAATTATTTTCTGAGCCCACTTCACAGAAGGAGAAACTGAAGGGGAGGAACACTTACTGAAGTTATCACCTTAAGAGTCACCAGTAGCTTCTCTGGGATGAGAGCTGGAATTCATTATTCCAGGACATGCTCCTCCCCAGGCTTTCCCACTCCTGCATTGGCTGGGGAGAGAATAGCTATTTAGTGAAACTAAATAAAATAATAGTAATGCATTTTATTTACAAGGCATTTATCCTCCTTTGGCATTCAAGGTGTCTGCCTTGAAGCACAGCAGTAAAACAATTAAACTTTATTGAGCTGAGTAACACCATCCCCGTGTAGATGTTGGCTCATAGTAAGGCCTCGCTCAGGGTTCTTTGTATAAGACTTGTGCTTTCGCTATAACTACCGTTGATTCTTTGTGTATCTCTAATTTCTTTCCATAACATCAATAAAAGAGAATATTGAGGGGAGAAAGGTCTCTTCCAAACAGGGGGTCTGACTCTCGGCTGTGATTTGCTTGGCAATTGGAGATTTTGTGTACAATCTCTTACAGCAAAAGGTGAGAAATGCAGAAGCAATGGCTTTTTAAAAAACACAGCGAGCAGCAGGAAGCCCTCTCTGCCCAATTACAAGGTGATCCCAGTTCATTTTTACGGTTTGTTTCTTTCTTTTTTTTTTTATCACATATGTTTCCAAACACAGTCTTGATGTCCTGTGGGGCTGCTTTTGTAAAAAGCCATAGCTTCTGATTTAAGGAGCTTCAAAAATAGCTCTCTGCTTCTTCATTCTGAAAGAGACTAGTCAAGGAACGGCACATTCATTCTCTTTGAAAAACTGAAAGATGTCAAAAGCAAAGTTCACGGCAAAATTAGGCTGATTTGTTTTGTGCTTCTGTGGTTCTGTTTATAAGAACTAAACAGAAAAAAACAAAACAAAACAGTGGTTTGTTTAATAAGAAAAACCTGCTATTAAAACGAATTTTGTGCTCAAAAATTTATCCTGGCAGGAAGAATCATCTATTATATAAGCTTTGGGAAAGGAAAAAAAAACAAGCTTGATACCAACAGTCAGACATTTTCCCCCTAGTAAGCATATAATTCAAGCATCATGTTCAGAAAAAGGACAACCTCATTAGTTTGATACAAATGATCTGTGGTTCTCAGAGATTGTCTGTGTTGGTTGTGACAGATGTTAAGCAGTAATGCTATAGTTAAAGCTTCCACAGTAAAAGCAGTTTTGTCTGAGAGTGGCAAAAGGTGATGCCAATATGGAAAACTTTCAGATGTCCAGAAGAGATTTTCTAGGAAGTAGCACCCAGAGAGAAGCAATCGAATCTCTAATGGAGACAGGTCCATAGCAACGATTCCCCTTTCCTTGAGCAACTTGATTTTTCACTCTGCATTCCAGTGGTGACAACCTGTGCTGCCTCAACCTTGCATATTTCCCAGGATGTAGCATCAGCTTATTTACAGGGTCCTGCCCCACCCCAGGCTTTTCTTGATTTGTATATGTGGGACCTACAGTGAATAGAGGTTACAGCTCTAATCCCCAAGAAAGTAACTGTGTGATTTTTACTTCCAGTATTTGCAACTGATAGAAAGTTTCCCCAGTTCTGAGAATTGGATGGGAAATATCAGTCCCATTTCCAAGTAAAGTATACGATCCCCTAGTGACCTATATTCTAGATTCTGACTCTATGAGCTTGCTCATTTTAATGGTTTCAAATCAGTGAGCTCATACAATATTTGTCTATTTCTCCTTTTTTGTCTGGTTTATTTCACTCAACATGATGCTAGATGGCTTCTTATCATATGGTCTGTTAGGAGCATATGCCACTCCTTGGCACCACTGATCACAGGTATAATTTTACATTATTTGAGTCATTATTTGAATAATCAATATCTCAAACAATACATGGAAACCAGAATGTAAGAATGCCTGTATGTAACTGGTTGCCCACATGGCCAATTTTCAATCAATCAGCTAGAGGAACATAAATCAATAAATCCACTATTTTAAGACCACCTTTAAACTAATCTCTCTCATCAATATACAAGTTAAGGAAAAGAACAGAGCTAACTCACCTAGGTTTCATTTTTCTCTTTTAACCCAGTTCACTGTGTCAGTTCTCCTAATGAACATTGATATGGTCACCAGCAACAAAGAGTATAAAGATAGGATCCTTGGACTGGGAGATAGAAGGTGAATACCAACTGCTAGATCAAAGGCCAGCAATGCAGTGTAATCAGAGGTAACTCTCAACACATCAGATCTTGGCTTTTGATAGTGTGGAGTAGAAGGAAACTCAGAAATTTTCTTGTTCTATCTGCAGTTCTATTCTTTGGTTTAGTGCTTGGATAATCTGGAGCCCTTCCAATTATCTTCCTGATAGATAGATAGACAGACAGACAAGAATACAGAAAGTAGATAGGCTGAAAATAGGTATTGTGCCCATAGCCCCTTAAAGCTCCTATTTCTTTTTTAGTTTGACTCACCCATTTCATTTTATCATAGAATCCCTCTTTAGATACACTGATGTCTGACATTCCCACCATCTACTCACCTGGGGCCATCAAATTGCTTTCCTGAATATGATTGTCGATCCTACTGTTACAAAGCTGAAAACTGATGGAGAACCATTAGCCTGCCAATGAGCATGGACAGTATCCCATAGACCACTCTGGTGGTCGTTGTGGAACTTGTTCAGTTTCTTGAGGAGCTAAGATGATAACAGACCTGTTCTGAGATTAGAGCTGAAAACCGCAAAGTACTGCAGGGTCTGACCAGAGCTCCAGGATGCAAAAGGTTTTCCATGAGAAGCAAACCCATTCCATTTGTGGCTTTTGTTAGTTTTGCACTATCAAGAAATGTATTCTTAAAAAAACCTTTTCTGCAAAGCCAGCAAAAGCCACAGATTCGATATCTTTGGTGTACATGCAAAACATGATGCCTATCTCCTGTTAGGCTTTGTTCTGCATTAGCTAATGTAATAGAACTTCTTCCAAGAAGTTTCCAGGTCAACCAGTTTAACCTCTACATTTCAACACACTTTGATTTGAGACCTCAGCAAAACATTCACAAAGTGCTGAATGGCAATGTAATCACTGAATTTCAACCTTAAAATATTTAAATGTTGCATTTCCCCATCCCAACACTCCTGATAAGCTCTCATGAAAATCATGGGCCTGACCTGACAGGTAATTCCATCAGTACAATAGAGGCAAGTTCACATCTTAGGAACTAGAAATAACTCAGGTTAGAATCATTCACTCAGCTGTGACATAGATAGAAGGCATACAGTATGCAGCGACTTGATCAAAGAAGAAATCTTAAACCTGGAAATAGTTGAAGGGCTTTAAAGTGGGGTGCGAGGGGGCGAGTTATAAATCTCATTTATAAGAAAAGCTGCAAGCTGCAGCAGGCCTTGTAGAGTGTTCTTTGACCCATATTAGATTCTGAAATCTCCTTAAGTATTGGGCCTCACTATTGTCCTCCTACAGCCACTTTTGCTGTCTGAAAATGGGGTTTGATTGGATTTCCCAAGGCTCTTCTTTTCCATGGAGACTGGTGCTGGCTTGGGGTTAAGTGATGACAATGCACTTCTCTGCAGCTTTTGGGGTGACTGCATTTGTGGGGTAAGTAAACCTGTTCCCATTACCTTGTATATAAGTCTTGAAGCCTAAATTGGATTATTCGGTATGAAAGGTTTAAGTTATCATTTTTATTAACACAACATAATTGAGGAATATGTAAGAAACATCTGAGAATCTGCTGGTCTTTCCTCTTGACTCTGTTACTTATAATCCTATGATTTTAAAAAAAAAATCATAGAAAGAGTAATAGTAGAAGAATTTTTTAAATCTCTCTCCTTTATCTCTGAACATATCATTAAGCTTTGCATTCACAGAAGCAAAATGGCCTTAGAAGATGAAGATATAGATTATGGACTGAGGGCTACATAATTAAACATGTAAGATTATCAAGGTAAAGTACCAGAATACATAAAGAGGATAATTTCTTTAGTCAGCAAATGGGCAATAACAGGAAAAGAATTTTTGTCTTGGGATAGTGAACAGTTGTATAAACATATGATGCAAAGGCTTTTTCAAATAGACATAACATTGCCATATGTTCCATCCGAAAACTGCAGAGGGACTTGGGAAAATCAGAATGATTTAAGATCGCCTATACACGTCTCTGCCACCACTTGGTTAGCTGAGCCCAAGCAGCTAAAAGTAAGGAGTGTAGTTAAATAGGGACACGTTGAGAGACCATAGTGTGCCCCAGAGATTGTTGTGCTGAGATAAAGAAAGCCATCAAATATTCCCGACAAACTACTGCTTCCCTTAAGATATGGTAGGGCTCCGCAGTGCTCATGGAATACTTTCCTCCAGATTCAGGCAGGAGTTGCTTAACGTGGCAAGAGAGGTTTAGACTGTGGGGAGCATATGGATTTGCCACTCTTAAGAGTTTAGCTATGAGAACTAGACAATGCTGCCAGATTATCAAAAGATCAGTAAAGTAAACAGATCCTTCTACAGAAAGGGAAGGCAGCCTACAAAGCAGGTACAATGGAAACAACAGCACCTCAATGCCAAGTACAGGCTTTGTCTGCACAATATCAAGTCAACCAATCGAAGATTGAAAAACTCAACACACACAAATGTTTTGTCTGCACCTTAACCAGGGTGTTTGCTTTCTCTTTTTCACTGGAGTGACCAGTTGTTTTGGCATCACATAGGCACAAGTGTCATGTAAAAAATTGGCACCTGGGGACCAGCTGTTGGGTGTCAGTAGTATGGACTGCAATTCTCAGTTTCATAGACTTCAGGGGGAAGAATAAGATCACTGTGGGAGGAAAATTATCACATGGCCAGCGTGTAGATTCCCAAGGTCAGTCTGTTCCACAGAAGTAGCTTCATTAATCTTGATGTAGTCCAATTAATCAGTAAGATGATCAGCAGTGATTCCTCTGAACATTGTTTTTATCCCCATTTAGAGAAATGGATCTATTATAGGCAGATATTTTTATTGTCCAACCCTATTTTAAAGAGGACAAGGTAGATTCTTTTCCTGGCCAGAATTAATCATATTGCTCTTAAAATTTCAAATTACTTGGTCATTATTTAAACATTCCCTTCAATTTGCCTCTCTTGTTACCTACAGACTTTTTTCTCAAAAACAACAACAAAAGTAAGTATCATTTCAAATCACTTAACCATAGGAATACAAATAATGCCATATGGAGTCAGACCAAGCTACTCAAAAGTGTATCTCTGAAATATTCATTCATTTATGCATTTTCTTATTTATTTTCATTCTGCATGGCACTTGATGGACTCTTTTCAATCTGAATTCTTACTCCAGTTATGGAAATCCTCAGAATTATTTCTTGCAATATTGCCTCTCCACCATTCTCCCAAATCTATTGTTCTTGTAAGTCCTACTTGGTGAAGGGTGAATGAAACCTCTAGAACTCCTCTTCATTTCTCTGAAATTTCATATTTTCCATCTTTTAATATCATTGGGCTACCTTTGGGTAGAATATCTCCTCTCACTTAAACGCACAGATTCATTCTTCAGTAGTATCCAATATGCTATTCAACACAGTTAATGATTTTTTTATTTCAACAGTCACGTTTTTCATTTCTAAGTAGTTGTAACTGCCACATCTTGATTCTTAAGTACCTCTTGTAGTTTAACAATCTGTTTACGTACCATGTTTACAAAAACCTCCTTTCTCTCTCTAATGATATAGATTATTAAAAATCATTTTCAGGTTGTTTATATTATCCCTCATTCCTTGGGTGTAAATTTTTTCTATTTGCTACATGGGTGGTCTCTCTTCCATTGTGTTGCCCATGCTCACATGTTGAGGAATTCTTGATTGTCTGTTGTCTTATTTTGGGCTCCTTTCAAAACACAGCCTGAGACAGGCAAGTCTAAGTAGCTTATTTAAAAGGGATCCTAAGAAGCGGTGAAATAGGAAAACCAGGGAAGGCCAATATAAGGGAGCATTTGATGGTTGCTCAGGTCTCCTGGGGCCTCTGAGAAGCATAAAGAATGGCTCTCAGAACTGTTGACTAAAATACTCTCATCTTCCATTAGCTGAGGGCTGGTTCTGGGTGTGCTGACTTGCCCACACTTTTGGACTGTGTTTGCATGCAGGGCCAGGCGAGGAGATTCCTTCAGTTTTGGAGAAGTCCCTGGGGCATAAAGTAGAAAGACAATCACTTGTGAGTCCAAACATAAAACCATATGAGGCTAGTGCAGTTGAAATTAGAGGTGGCCAAAAGGATCTGTTACCTGAACTGATATGTGGCAGAATTCTCCAAGATATGTTCTGGGTTGTGATAGTCTCTGAAAGAGTGACCTTTATTGCAGGAGTGGCCTTTGGGCAGTAATATCAACACTATTGTTACAGGAGTGGCATCTGATTTAGCCTGGCAGTGAGGCTGTCCATTCACTGCCATCTTTTAGGAGTGCCTCTTCTTTTCCAGACCACAGAGAATACCATTCTTGTTTTTAGGAATGGCTATGAGTACTTTTTTTTTTTTCAATGCTTTCTATAAAATCTCATGGGAAAAGGAGATTTCCACCTGTGCTCAGTCATCTGTTTAATGTGTAAATTAGTCTTTTGTTTATCTTAAGGCATCACTTCCAAGATCAAAGAAATTTGCCCGTATTCCAGCAATCTTGGATTGAGAGAATACGCCCACATTCAAAATATCCATTTCTGCATGATTTCACAAACACTTGATCTCAAAGTGTTAATTATTTGAGATGATCCCCTGAAAAGCTATCTCACAAGGAAATGTCCCGGTCAGTTCATTTGGAACATTCCAAACTCAGGACCCTAGGAAACCTCATCTATTAAATGTTTTATACCATGTCTCTCCATTATATAGGATTGCTTTAAGTTATTATTATTTCTATTAAGAATTCGGCAGATCTTGCTTCAACATTGTTTGAATGCAATGAAACATTATTTCACCTTAAATAGAAGGAGTTATCATTGCTACAGATTTTAAAACCATTGTGTTTTTTCTCAGATGATTACTAGAAAAACACTTCTCCTAATAACCCCCAGGAGTGTGGAGAAAGGAGCAAAAGAACATATAATAGACTAAGAGGATAAAGTCTCAGTACAGCAAAACCTTCTCAATATGGGATAATTTTAAAACACATGTGAGGAGATGGAACTAAGTTGTAGAATAGTTTTTAATTTATTTATTTTTAATTATATGTACATACGGCTAAAAAAATTAAAATGTTCAAAGGGATGCACAGTGTAAAGAAAGTCTTCTTCCCTCCCCAACTCTTAGTTCTGAGCCATCCTTCCCAGAGGCAACCACTGTTATCAGTTTCTTAATTATCACTCCAGAGATATTCTATGGGAAGGCAAACATGTATATTAATGCATCATTTTTGCTTTATACAGTTGAGACATAGTTTACACACCATTTTGCATCATGCCTTTTCCACTTAATAGTCTTGGAGATCATTCCATATCACGGGAAGGAAATATACCTAATTATTTTCAAAGGCTGCATAATATTGTTGCACATATATACAAATAATTTTTCAGCCATACGCTATAGGTAGACGTTTGTTCAAGCCTTTTGCTACTGTCAATTAACATGGCAGGGAATAGCCTTCTTTCTACAACTTTGCACAAATGTGCAAGTACACTTGAAGGATAAATTTTTACTAGTGCAAGTTCAATGTTATGTGTATTTTAAATTTTGAAATACACTGAGAAATTTTCCTCCAAGGAGCTTGCCTCAATTTGGAATCCTACCAACAATGTATATGAGCACTTGCTTCCTCATACCCTGCTGATACAGAATATTATCAAACTTTTGAGACTTTGTCAAAGTAGGAAGTAAAATAATTGTATATCATCATTGTTTTAATGTGTATTTCTTTAATTATGGATGAGGGCAAGCAACTTTTCCTATGCTTAAAAATCATTTGTTTTGTTTTGTTTTTTAACTATCTGCTTGCAGCCTTTGTCCATTTTTCACTGTTTTTCTTAATTATAGAATAGGTTTTAAGTAACTGTAGGTAATTGTCTATCTATCTATAGGTATCTATTTCTAGAATGAATATAAGATGAACAATATAAGACTCTAAGCCTGCTTAGGTCTCCTAAGTCTGCCTTGATAAATAACAGGGAATAATAGAAGCATCACTAGTTTAGGATTCTCAGTTCCTTCACTAATTTGCAACAAGACCTTAGACTAGTCACTGAAATTTCCTAAACTGTAATTTCCAGATATATAAAAGGAAAAAGTTGGGCTAGATAATCTTAATAATCCTTTCCAACTCTGAAAAATGCTGATTAGCCTAATCTATAATGATCAGTCTCCATCTGCATACAATCAATATGTTAATGTAGTTTAAAACCAGAGGGTTTTTTCAAAGAGAAACCAGAGTCAGCATGCCTGCTGCAATAGTCTATATATTTCAGGTATTCCTAAAATGAGTCATGCAAATCAGTTTTTGGTAAATGTGATAATACTTTAAAAGCAGATAAACTCATCTTTCTAGAAAAATGAGCAAATTCATGAGAAAAAAAGACAATGACCAATAAAATTTAAAAAGATGTTCAACTTTATTAGTAAAAGAAGAATAACAAATTAAAACAATGAGATACTTTTTTGACCTATTAAACTGACTATGATTAAAAAGATGGACTATATCTAGGGCTGGAGAACTTCACGGAAAACAGGCATTCTTAAGCCTGTTGATAGAAGAGAAAATCAGTGCAATATTCTGAAAAATTTGGTGGCAACTAAGTATCAACATTTAGAAGTTATGAACTCAAAACTTTACTACTAATAATTAAATCTAAATAGGTAAAGGAAAAAGTGTAGAAGTTGTAAAAATAAAGATGTGCGTTGTGTCAGTATTTCTAATAGCAGAAAACTGATTAAAATCCAGTGGTATATCAATAAGAGATTATTTTAAATTAATTGTGAAATTCAATGTGTGCAGTTATTATGCTAGAGATCTTTATTTATTAATATGAAAGATGTTTTCCAAATATTGATGAACAAGAGAAAAAGTCATACCACATAACGGTATTTATGGATCTTTTATATAAAATTGTGTGTGCGTGTGTGCGAGTGTACAAGCAGAGATGTCTGAAACAATACTCAACAAAACGCTTTAGTAGTTAGCTCTGGATGGAAAGAATTTCTGGTGATTTTTCCAATCTTCTTTATACTTTACCATATTTTTTGAATTTTCAATGTTATATATTATTTTGGAAATCAGAGAAAAATAAAACTATCGTGTTGAAAAAAATACACAAAGAAAATCTGCTTCTTATGGAATCTTGTGACAAAGTTTCTTTTGTAAAGTAGAAATCTTTCCCTTGTAAATCATACCTAATTTATAATTATCACCAAATAATCTTCTAGTAACATTTCACTGATACTGGTGTGAGGAAACTGCTACATTACCTCCTTGTTTATCTTTACTTGTATTTGTGTTTTTTCACCCTTCTGGATTTCAAGCTCCTCAAGATCACAGCTACCTAATTCATAGTTCCCAGCATCAGCTCTTTGTGCATAGCAAGTGTTCAGTTATGGGTTGATGAGTACATAATTGAATAAAAATTGCTGCAATCAAACAATATAGCAGAAAAAAAAACACTTTTAAAAGATTTGAAAAAGTTCAAACTGCTAGAGTATTCAATGTAACAGAAAATCCAACTCTGGGTGACTATAATAATTAAGATTTGTGGGCTCACAGAATTGAGAAATCTAGAGGTTGAACAGCCTTTAGACATTGGTCAAACAGAGCTGAAGCAAGTTTCCCAGTTCTGCCTCTTCCATATATCCACTTGACTTCTGTCTGGCTTTTTTTTAGAGTTGCAAGATGGCTTCCAGTAGAGACAGGAGTTACAAGTTTTTCATTGCTATTTACTTCCAGGGGGTAAGAGATCCAGCCATATTCCATTATCTTCAAGCAAAAGTCCTGAGTTTTGTATAATTGAACCATTCCTGAACCAATCCTTGTGGCTAGGGGAAAACCAAGTGCTGAATGGTTGCAGAGCTAGGTTAGCTAAACCAAACAGTGGTAGAAGAGATAAGGTTAACTCAATTGGCTTAAACCTGTCAGGGCCCACTCATGGAGCTAGTGTGGTTTCCTTACTGCTCACTCTGTAAAGCTGCTGAATAACAAGGAATGAATGGAATGGATAGTGGAGGAATACCACAATATCCTCTGCATGATTTAAAAAGTCTTTGAAAACCTAGGTGAAATGAATACATTTTGGGAATAATATAAAATCACAAAACATGAAAATTATAAAACCTAAAATGTAGATAATAAAACATAAATAGATAATAAATAACAATGAAAGAAATTGAAGTAGTAATCAAATACCTTTCTTCACAAAAAAAGAGAATCAGATGGTTTTACATATGCATGCTACTAAACTTTTTAAAAGAACAGATACACCCTTTCTAATATAAGTTGCTCTAATAAATAGAAAAAATGAAAAATTCACTTTATAATTCTAGTATAAACTTGATTCCCAAACCAAATAATAAAATTCAAAGAAAAGGAAGTATATAGGCCAAATTTACTGAGAAATATAGATACGAAAATTCTAAAAACTTAGTTAATGTAATCCAATAGTACATTACAAAACTAAAAGATCATGATCAAGAAATGATTATTCCAGAATTCAAGAAGGGTTTAACATCAGAAAATTCGTCAATCTGCTTCATAATATCAAAGCCCTAAATGAGAGATTTGCATAACAGTATCGTTAGATGCATAAAAAGCATTTGCTAAAACTCAGCCTGTATTTAGGATAAAAAACAAATTCTCAGAAAACTAGGAATGGAAAGAATTTCCCTTGAATTGATAAAGACTATATACTGAAACTCTAAAATGAACATACTTAAAGGTCAAGTTTTGGATGCATTCCCTTTAAGTTTGAGAACAATACAATAGTGCCCAAAACCACTGATAATGTTTATCCTGTTAACAGATATCCTGGCCAATGCCATAAAACAAGAAAAAGAAATGAGGTGCACAGATTAGAAAGAGTGAGATAAAACTATTCTGAGAGCAAGTGATGTGACCATATGCACAGAAAACTCAACAGAATCAATAGTTTAGTGTTGCCAGATACAGAATCAAATGACAAAAGTTAATAATTTTTTATTTTTTTATTCATACCAGAAATAACAAGCTAGACAACATAATATAAGATACAAAAAATGTAACAAAACTACAAAGGTTCTAGAATTTAGCCAACAAAGAAGTCACAAGACCTTTATGGGAAAACTTAAAACCCTGTTGAAAAGTATTTTAATAATCTGAAAAATGGAAAGATATACCATGTTCATTGATGGAATGACTCAACTGTGAAAGATACCAATACTTCCCAATTAATCTACATAAACAATACAATTTCAATGAATATTTCCCACAGAAAGTTTTTAGGAACTCTACAAATTTAGTCTAAACCATTTGTGGAAGGATAAAGTACACAAATAGCCAAGTCAATTTTGAAAAATAGGACAAAGAAAAAGGAACACGCTCTATGAAATAGTAATATATCTAAAAAGCTTTCATAAGTAAAACAATATGGATATCTCAGAAAATCATGGGGACATGACATTGTATAGCAAATGATATGGTGAAAACTCACTCTATAGAGAAAAATAATCTTGAATTTCTACATACACATATCCAAAGTGAACTCGGGAAGGGAAGAGAAGGGAAGGGAGGAAGGGAAAGAAAGAAAGAAAAGAAAGAAAAGAAAGAAAGAAAGAAAGGAAGGAAGGAAGGAAGAAAGAGAGAGAAAAAGAAAGAGAGAGAGAGAAAGAAAGAGGGAGGGAGAGAAAGGAGAGAGGGAGGGAGGGAGGGAGGGAAGGAAGGAAGGAAGAAGGAAGGAAGGAAGGAAGGAAGGAAGGAAGGAAGGAAGGGAGGAAGGAAAAAAGGAAGAAAGGAAAAACTATAAAGCTAATAGAGGAAAATATACAAGACATGCTTGAAACTTGGGTGTAGGGAAGGACTTCTTCAAATAGGTGCCCAAAGAAAAAAATATTTAGATGTTTAGATAAAGAACATTGTAGGAAGGTATATGTAACCAAAACAGAATTAATAATTAGAATATGCTGCAAAGTCCTGTAATTGATAAGAAAAAGATAGGAAACAGTATAAAAATGAACAGAGTACAATATCTTGCAGTTCATAGAAGAGAAAATCTGAATAGGTATCAAGTTGTTGCTGGCCAGGTTTCCTGAAAGGCACACTAGGTGATGGTGATTGGCATGGAGAAAGTTCATTAGGAAGTGCTCTCAAGATCAACACCTATGAAGAAAGGCTAGGATGAAGGAATGAGCAGAAGGAGGAATTGGTCTGTGATTCAGCCTTAACAAAGGATTCAGAAGACTTAAGGGGAGTTCCAAAGCTGTAATGGTGTGGTTGATTGTATTTTCCCAAAATGGCTGCAATAATATCTCCTATATGCTCTTCTTACAATGTTATTCCCCATGAAATTGGTGGGCTTTTGTGCCTATTTTAACCAATGAGAATAATGGAAGTGGTAGTATGTGACTTTTAAGTCTAGTCATAAAAGATAATGCAACTTCCACTTTTTTTGCCTGGATATTCATTCTTGAAATATTCATCTGGTATTTAAGCAGTCTGATTGCCCTAGGACCACCATGCTGTGAGAAACCCCAAACTAGCCCATATGGAGAAAATGCATGGAAAGACCCTGAGAGCACATGGAAAGAGAGAGGGGGGGGGAGGGGGGGAGAGAGAGAGAGAGAGAGAGAGAGAGAGAGAGAGAGAGAGAGAGAGAGAGAGAGAGAGAGATGCTGCTCAGCCAACCTCCAGTTGCTTTAGCCTTCTGCTCTTTCAGCCCCAGTTACCATCTGACTGCAACCACAAGAGAAACCCTGAGCCAGAACTTCCATGCTGAGTCCATCCCAAATTTATGACCCACAGAACCTTGCAGAATAATAAAGTACTCTTGTTGATTTAAAATACGAATTTTGGGGGTGATTTGATATGCAGTAACAGGTAACTGAAACAGATGGTCCTTCAGAATTGTACTGAATTGGGGCAAGAGAGCCACCCAGTCATTGAAAGAGGACTGACCCTGGATTCAGGAGTAACTTTGGGTGAAGAAGCTCTCTTCAGCCAAGGGAAGTTCTCAAAGGGGCTGACAGCTGAGAACTGTCAACCAGCAGTGCTCCCAGCAGCTTAAGGAATAAGTCTTTCTGCTTGAAGCATGATCTGTATGGTATATCACAGCATCCACTACAGTCCACCTTTGCATCACTTAGATCTAATTCTTTGTATTGCTTTGTGAACAGTAACTCCAGGATTCTGGTAGAAAGTTAGAAGAAGATTAGGGAAATGATCAACAGCCTCTACCACTGTAGCTTGTCTAATGTCCCAACCGATTCTTATCTTTCTTCTTCTGTACCAACTGTTCTAGATTCCTCTCCTGGTCTAGATGACTTACCTCAGCTAGAACCTCTCCTGATCTAGATGACTTAACTGGTGGGATGACCCAGCCACTCATCACTGGGGAGTCTGAACCCCTGGTCACCAAGGCTTTCTCAGGCTGTTGCTGCTATATTTGTCCATGAATGGCAAAACTGGACAAGGGAATACCAAGAGATACCCAAGTGGATCTTCTGGGTACCAAATACACTCTCCATCCCTGTCATGGCTTGGAGTTATATACCCCAGAAAAACATGTCTTTTTTCTTAAACCATTCTTGTGGGTATGAACCCATTGTAAGTAGGACCTTTTAATGAGGTCACTTCAGTTGAGGTGCGGCCCAGCTGAATCAAGACTGGTCTTAATCCTATTACTAGAGGTCTTACAGAGAAGGCCACAGAGAGAGAATCTGTGGGGAACAGCCAGAAGCTGGAAGTCAACAGAGCCCAGAAGAGAAAGGTTAAGATGGCCATGTGCATTGCCATGTGACAGAAAAGCCCAAAACTTTGCCCATTAGGAGAATTTCCCACAACTACTGGATTTTAAAGCCATCCCTGATGGGGCTGTGGCAACTTCTGCTCCTGTTATCTAATACTACATAAACCAAAACTTAGTGGCTTAAAACAGTGACATTTGTTTTGCTCAAAAACCTAAAAATTTGACAGAACTTGGTAGAAACAACTTGCCTCAGCTCCATGCAACAGGTGAGACAACTTAAATATGAGGGATGGAGTCATGGAAGCCTTGCTTGCTCACATGTCTGTGGTTTGTGCTGGCAATTGGTTAGAACATCAGTTACTGCTATAGCCAGAACACCTACACATAGCTTTTCGTATGACTATTTAGCTTTCTCAAAGTGCTATGGCTAGGTTCCAAGAGTAAGCATCTCAAGAGGAAGAAAGGACAGGAGAAACATATAACACCTTTTATGACCTAGACTCAGAAATCACTCTGTGTTGCTTCTACCTTATTCTATTAATTAGAAGTGAGTTACGAAGGCCAGCCCATATTCAAACAGAGAATTGGACTCTATCTTTTGATGGAAGAAATGTCAAAGAATTTTCAGACATGTTTTACCACCACAGCTTACATATATACTAAGCCAACTCATCTGTGAACCAAGCTCAGCTTTTTCCCTTCTTTATCAACTGGTCATGAGGAAACTTCCATTTGGCCAAGGGTGTGAGCTGAGGGAGAGGGACTGTGCAACAGTGGTAGATGATATGGTGGTCTGAACTACTTGCTTGTAAAACTTACTTTTGCTTTCTGGTCCTACCTGGGCAGGATCCCAGATGTACCTTCCCATTTTACAATGGATAGCTACTGGGCTTGTCCAACTTTATGAATTGGTCTGTTTGACAGATCCCCTTCATAATGGGAAGTTCTGGCCACATGAGCAGGAGTTCTTTCTTGAATGGTATATGATTATTCACTATAGCTGCCATGTTCTTGCTTCAGAATTCTAGCGATCTGCATTGTGATTTCTCACTGGGGCTTGCCATAAAATTCACACAGCATCTTTTCCCACCTCAGATACCTCCAATATTATATGATCTGCCGAGTTATATATCCCATGTGGCAGGACTGCTGACCCAGCAGCCTAGACCTATTTCAGAGCTTCTTCCTGATCTGGGCCCCATGCAGTTTTAATGCTGTCATCAAAACCCAGAAAGATCTACCATGCACTATTTTTCTTTCATTATGGTGGGAGGTATGAGATGCAGTAACATTTTTTATTCTTTGGGAGGGAAAGTCCTGGCATTCCCCAAACCACTGGATTGTTACAATTTCACTGATATAGTTAGTCCTTGAATTTTCATGGTGTTCCTCTCATCCCCTCTTAAGCACATGTGTCTTACCATGGCTTACAACATACTTGCTTGTTCCTGCTACATCTGATCAAATTAGCATAAAAGCATTGATATACTGGGAAAGTGAGATGTTGGGCACAATGCCCAGACAACACAGGTATCTTCAGATTGTATTATGACAAAGGACCAGACTGTTAACATTTATCATTTACAGACTGTTATTGTTTTCTGTTCCAAGTGAATGCAAACTGTTTCTTATCCTCATTTCTAATAGAGGAGGAAAAGAATGTATCACTAGATCAAAGGCCACATATTACATTCTTGAGGTTATCTTAATCTGCTCTAGAAAAGATATCAAATATGGATCTGCAGATGCAACTGGGACTACACTTGGTTGTATTTGCAGTAATTGTCATCCTTCAGGTTCCATTCGGCCTCACGTGTCTATTATTTTGAGATCCTATCATCCATATTAATAACAGTGGTCTCAGTTCCATAGCACTGTTCTGGTTATCTATTTTTTCATAGTGGTGCAGAACAAGAATCATTTTACTATCTCTCATGATATAGAAATTTGTGGGTCAGGAATTTGGACAGGGTTCAGTTGGGCAATTCTTCTGTTTCACGTGGCATCAACTGGACTCATTCAGTTTTGTTCAGCTGGCTTCTAGACTTCTCTGGAGGATACAAGATTACTTCAACTACATATACAGCATCACAGTGGGGATAAATGGTCCCTTTCCCTCTCTATGTCATCCCAGGGTCCTACCTTGTGATCTCTCCAGCAAGATAGCTGGACTTCATACACATTGACTTAAGGCTCCAAGGGAAAGTGTTTCAAAGATACAGGCAAAATCTGGAAAGCTTTTTATGGCCTAGAGTTGGAAGTCCCAAACCTTTATTTCCTCTATATTTTAATGCCCAAGCAGGTGACTATGGCCAGCCCAGATGCGAGGAGAAAATCCAATTGGAGTAGATTCTTATTAGAGAAGTTATAGGTATACAGAAAAATTATGCAGAAAATACAGAGTTCCCATATACTTCCCCATACACACATTTTTCCCTATTATTAACACTTTGCATTAGTGTGGTACCTTAGTTAAAATTGATGAAAGAATGAATGAATATCAATATAAATGTATTATTAACTATAGTCCATAGTTTACATTACTATTCACTGTTTGTGTTATATACAGTCCTGTGGTTTTGTTTTCTACTTTTTTATTCTAGTAACATATAAACTTGAAATTTCCCTTATAGCCACATTCAAATATATAATTCAGTGCAGTTAATTACATTCACAATGTTGAGCTACCATCACCACCATCGAGTACCAAAACTTTTCCACCACGCTAAACAGAAATTCTGTATCAATTAAGCATTAACTCCCCATTCCCCACCCCTACCCCAGCCCATGGAAACCTATACCCTAGTTTCTGACTCTATGAATTTGCTTATTCTAATTATTTCATATCAGAGAGTTCATACAATATTTGTTCTTTTGTGCCTGGCTTATTTCAGTCAACATGATGTCTTCAAGGTTTACCTAGGTTTCCACAGGCATAGAACTTTCATTCTTTTCCATGGCTGATTAAACCAGTGCATGGATATACTACATTTGTTGATCCATTCATCTGTTGATGGAGGACATTTGAATTACTTCCGTCTTCTGGCAATTGTGAATAATGCCTCTAGGAGCATCTGTATGCAAATATCTGTTTGACAACCTGCTTTCAATTCTTTTGAGTATATACCTAGAAGTGAGATTGCTGGGTCATATGGTAATTTTTATACTAACTTTCTGAGAAACCACCAAATTGTTTTCCACAGGTGCTGCACCATATTACATTCCCACCAACAATTTCTATTTCTTCACATCCTTTTCAGCACTTATTTTCTGTTTTATTAATAGCAGTCATACCTAGTGGGTATGAAATGGTATCTCATTGTGATTTTAATTTGCATTTCCCTATTGGCTAATGAAATTGGGCATCTTTTCGTGTGCTTTTTGGCTATTTATATACCTTCTTTGCAGAAATATTCATTCAGATCTTTTGCCCATTTTTATTCCTTTGGGTTGTTTGTCTGTCTGTTGTTGAGTTTCAGCATCTCTTTACATATTCTGAATATTAAACTTTTATCAGATATGTAGTTTCCAAATATTTTCTCCCATTGTGGAGGTTGTCATTTTACTCTCATGATGAGGTCCTTTGATGCAGAAACATTTTTAATCTTTTTTTTTTTTTTAGGAGGTACTGGGGTTGAACCCAGGACCTTGTACATGGGAAACAGTTACTCAGCCACTGAGCTACATCCACTCTCCTAAAGCATTTTTAATTTTGATGAAATCCCATTTATCTATTTGTTGTTGTTGCTGCTCATGCATGTGGTATAAAGTCTAAGAAACTATTGCCTAACACAAGGTCCTGAAGATGCTTCTCTATGTTTTCTTCTAGGAGTTTTATAGTTCTGGTTCTTATATTTAGGTCTTTGATCCATTTTGAGTTAATTTTTGTATATGGTGTGTGGTCCTCTTTCATTTGTTTGCATATGCATATCCAGTTTTCTCAGCACCATTTATTGAAGAGACTATTGTTTCCCAATTGAGTAGATTTGGCACCCTTGTCAAAAATCAGTTAGCTATAGATGTGAGGTATTTGCAGCCAATTTTAATCTATCACAAATAGCATCTTTTACTGTCAGCCCTAGTTTTAAGAAGAAAACCACGTGTTGGTGACAATTTTACATGGGTCTCTCATGTTTTTGTGAATCTTACAATAAAAGTCACCAACTACCTTTATTCCAGACTATTTTTTAATAACATTTCTATATGAAACATCCTTGGAAGACAGAGATAACGTCTCTCTCTAGGGCAAATGTCAGGTAGGCTTACTGCCTGTTTTAGTCAGCTAAAGGGGTGCTGATGCAAAATATCAGAAATCTGTTGACTTTTATAAAGGGTATTTATTTGGGGTAGAAGTTTACAGCCACAAGGCCATAAAGAGTACTTTCCTCACCAAAGTCTCTTGTCATGGGTTGGAGCAAGATGGCTGCCAGTCTCTGCGAGGGTTCAGATTTCCTCTTCCTCCTAAGGCTCTGTGGTCTCAGTTTCTTCCAATCTCAGCTCTAGGCTGGTATAAGGCTCATCTCTCTTCCAGGGGCTCATCTCTTCCCAGGCTCAGCTGTTCCACTCTCTCCACAAGGCCAGCTGTAAACTATCAGGCAAAGAGCTCGGCTCTCTCCCCAGGACTCTAGCATCAAAACTAAACTCTGTGTTCTCCTTCTCTGTGTATTTACTTCCCTGTCTTTGAGCATCCATTTATATAGCCGGCAGCCATAGGCTAGCTGTAGGTGGGGACTCTAACCTAGTTGTCCTAATGATATGGTCAAATAAAAGCCCTAATCTTGATTTAATAGAGTAAAAGTGAAACCTCTGAGTCTAATACATTCTAATATGCCCAGAGGAACAGACCAAATTACAAACACAATCCAATATCTATTTTTGGAATTCAAAAACAATACCAAACTACCAAACTGCCCATTATAAAAGATTAGGGTGCACTATGCTTAGGGTTCCTCCCCTGTAAAGTACCCACTGTATGTGCAGGTATCCCCTGGCCCTCTTAGCAGTATTAGCAAATGCTAATGCTCTCAGTACTGCTATTGCTGTGAGGAATAAAGTCCTTCTCTCTTATCCAGGAGTCTTGGGTCTTCTGTAAGCATCCACGAAACTATGGTAGGCTAACTTGTTAACTTTCAAATAGGGTAAAATCTCAGACCCTTCAAAATTCTTGATGCCACTAGTGAGCTTCTCAGAGTTGCTGGTACCCCTCCCACCAGCACATCCCTTATTGCTTTAGTAAACAAGATATCCTCCAGGCCCTCTAGCAGAACACAGTCATCATTTGGGGTTTCTGATCTTTCAAAGGATATTCACCCTATACACCTACTTCTCTGAGTCCTTTGGGCTCCATCCACTGCAACACTATCATTTCTTCTCATGTAGTGTGTGCCATTATTTTCTCTAGACTTTTAAGAGGCCTCCATCTTAGTTACCCAGGTCTGCTCTAACAACTATCACAGATTCGTTGGCTTAAAAAAACAAGAATTTATTGTCTCACAACTTTGGAGGCTAGAATTCTGTATTAGTCTGCCAAAGGGGTGCTGATGCAAAGTACCAGAAATCTGTTGGCTTTTATAAAGGGTTTATTTGGGGTAGAAGCTTACAGGTACAAGGTCCTAAAGTTTCCAACTCAAGGTTGCTTTCTCACCAAAGTTATTTGCCACGTGTTGAAGCAAGATGTTCACCAATCTCTGCCTGGTTAGGGCTCATCTCTCAGGGCTTCTTATATCAGTCTCAACTCTCTTCTCAAAGCAAATGGCTCATCTCTCTCTGGGGCCACAAGATAAAAAATGACAAAATTCTCTCCTCTTCCATGTGTCTTCTTGAGTGAGTGTCCATTTATATGGGTCCACTAAGGGGGCGGGGACTCAACCTGAGTCATGTCTTACTGGCATAGCCCAATCTGAAGCCCTAAATTGATTTTATCAAGTAAACTTAAGTCCTTTGAATTTAATACAATAAAAAGGTATCACACCCAGAAGTTTAGTTTACAAACATAATCTTTCTATTTTGGGGATTAATAAATAATCTCAAACTGTCGCAAAGTCCAAAATCAAGGAGTGGGCAGGATCATGCTTGCTCTGAAGTCTGCAGCATTCAGGTGTGGCTATCTCTCTCCCCATCTGTTTTCTACTGTGTCCAAATTTCCTCTGCTTATAAGGACCCCAGTTTGGCCTCATCTTTACTAATAGGATCTTCTAAGTTCCTATTTACAAACAGGTTCATATCCACAGGACTGGGGGGTTAGGACTTAAACATATCTCTTGGGGGAACATGATTCAGTCCATAGCAGCCTCTTAAATAATGCATTAGAACCATCTAGCTAGTCTCTTAGCAATGCATTAGAACCACCTCCTAGAGATTATGGTTCTTCACCAGGTGTTAAATCCTGAATCCCAGTAGAGTGTTCCATGTCAATAAACTCTCTCTTATCCAACATTACATTCTAGTTTCACAACCTAGCATTCTCAGATCCCAGTCCCATAAATAAGTACTGGCAAATGTTGGCTAGCTCCTAACTGCTTCTTCGTTGGTATGGTTCCTTTTCTTCCTTAGCAGACCCAGCATTTCCCCAGCTGGGTTGTTTTGTAACTTTACCCTAGTTATTGCTCTAGTGGCCAGAAGGAGAGGTGGCACAAAATCCTCATGAGGAAGACTGTTGTCTTGCAATTCAGATGTCTCTGCATTATCTAAAATTCAACCTAGAGAGTGCTAGCCTCTAACATGAAGGAGTGGGCCACTTCTGCAGGTCTAGAGGATTCAGGGAAATCTGGGAATTCAAGATTTTCAAGTGCATCAACAAAGATATTTCAGAGCCCCATTCTTTCCCAATTATTTCCCTGGTCTTGACACAGTCGACAAGCCTATGTTGAGAACTGAAATGTCTCTGGATTTCTTCACATTCTTATTTTGAGTCCTAAGCTTGGGCTTGGGCTTTTTCTGCACTTCAGCAGCCAAAAAGGCCTTCTTGATTTTACACATAGACTTTAATTGTTGATGAATTACTCCCTACCATTCATGGTCTTTTCCCATGCATCAATTGTCCCCAGCAATAGCTGTCTAATACGTTTGATCTTATGATTACCATTTCCCCATATTTCTTAAATGTCAGATACAATGCATCCCCTAGTGAATTTTCTTTCATTATTACAGCATTTCAGTTCAAGACTGGTGAAAGTTTTGACAGTTGCCTTACTATCTTTTGCAGGGGCTAACCATGATCTATCTACTATCAGTGATGGGGTCCTCATTGCCAGCTGCCAGAGGGTATTGCAGCTCCATGATCCTATCTTAACTTCTACTTTCTCAAACCACCTGACTCTTGACACCAACTGTTGCAGGTTGTGTACCCAAGAAAGCAGATTCTAATATGGAGATTGGCATGCAGGAAATTTATTAGAGAATTTCTCAAGATCAGCATGTTTGGAGGAAGGGAAGAAAGAAGGATTGGACAGAGGGAGAAGTTGGGCCTGCAGTACAGCCTTAACAAAGGCTTCAGCTGACCCCACAGGAACTCTGTAGCTGGAATGGTCCTTCAGAGTCATCCCAAGTTAGGGCAAGGGGGCTGGGCCTGTACTCACAGATTAACTAGCTATTAGATATAAAGTGCCGCTGGGAAGTGGACATGAACTTGGAAGAGGCAATTCTTTTCCCCATAGGTAATCTGGAGAGGGCTGACAGCTGTGGGCTCTCATCCAAGATATTATCCAAGAGCATTCCCAGATGCTGGAGGGATAAATCCATTCCTGAAAGAGGATCTAGGCAATACATCACAGCATATACTACACAAGTATAGAAAAAGATATATAGACTCACTAATAATCAAATTATTACAAATTAAACAATTAGCTACAGCTTTACAGTCATCAGAGTGGCAGGGATGTGGGGAAATAGGAGCCCTCCTGTACTGCTGATAGGAATATAAATAAGTACAGATATTCTGGAAACAATCTGGCAGTACTTAACAAAATTAAGTAAACATATACCCCATGAACCAGCAATCCCATACCAATTCTCACACAAGTTTGTAAAGCTACATGAATAAAAATACTCTCACAGTGTTGTTTGTGTAATGGGGGTGCTGGGTAAACTAGGTATACGTAATTAGAGAAATACATAGGCAAAAAAATGGTGGTTGCAAGTATGGAATTCTATGCAGCATTTAGAAGCAACAAACAAGATTTTTATACAGTGACATGAAAAGGTGTAAAAGAAAGAATTAAGTGGAAAACATTAAAAAAAGCAAATTGTATAGCATAATACTATTTCTATAAATGAGAAACACAAACCACACAACATATTTTATAATATACACATTCATATATTCAAGGGCATATATCAAACATATGAGAGTGACTGCCGAAAGAGATGGGGGGACAGGGGAATGGGGATAAGGAAAAGAAAGAAGGAAAATAAATAAAACAAAAAGGGGTCTTGCATAGACCAATGATCAACTCAACCCTTTGCACCTGAGGTCCAAAATGCCCTACAATTGTAAATGTATTAAACAATTTGGTGTAAACTTTTATGTAAGTTTGAAATTCAAAATCCAAAAGAAAGAAAGAAAACCAAGTTGGTTAGCAGAGTGCTCCCAGAGAAATCCTCTCCAGTGGGAAGAAAAATCATGAAGCTTTACGGTTAGAATGATGCAGCTTCCTACCTTAGACACATGGGGATCCCCAAACCTAGAACACAGTAGGTATTCCATAAATGTTGAGTGAATGAGTAAACGAATAAACGTGTATATCAATGAATGGAAGAAGTATACATTTGAATAATTAAATGAAAAGGTGCAAGGTTAAACCACATTCTATGGAAGAAAAACCATGAAGCTGAGTGCAGTTTCTTCTTAAAAATATATATATCTATATATAGATATATAGATATATAGATATACACACACACACATATGAGATAAATTAGGAATATAAAGGAGGAAAGCTTCTCTGGTTGTCCCAGCTCCTCTGTTCAATTAGATTGAAGACAGTTACAAAAGTTTATTATTTGCCTATTAAATAGACTCAGATTTCTTATTCTTCTTTAATTATTCCATAGAAGAAGAAAAGGAAAATGAGCACCCACTTTTCTCCCCACCATCCAACAAAGAGAAGAGGACGGTCCTTATGCTACTTCATGAAACACTTTCCTATGAAAACACAGGGCTCCTCTAGATGTATTTCTGGTCTGTGAATCATCTTTCATACACACACACTCCAAATCTCTCCCTTGCATGCTTATCCCAACACCACCCTTCCACTTACAGTGTTGTTCTCTCCAGTAAATAAACCACCTTTGTATGCTCCCAAAGAGTGTTAACTGAAAAGAGCATATTAAAATCATCTGGACAGCATAATAAGTGCCTTTAAACGCTAAATCAGGAATTGGAAATAGAAATCCCTGCTCCCTTTTCAAGCACCAAAGTCTGATAAGGATTCTCCTGAAAATTCTCAAGGGCTG
>JAQZBX010019953.1:0-33398 GCA_029593785.1 Cabassous unicinctus
ATGCATTTCAGTAGCATCACGCTACATGGAAGTATGGCAACGTTAATGTCTTTTATGGAGATGACCTATGGTTTAAGGAAATGGGCGTGTATGCCAAGTTGACAAGGTAAAGATAGTAATGGTCAGTTTCTTGTGTCAACTTGTCAAGGTTATGAAGTCTAAGTATTTGGTCCAGCAAGCACTGCTGCCATTCTTACTTTGAGGGCATTTCTTAAAATCATTTGCATCTGTATTCAGATGACTGCAATGGAGACTGATTGCATCTATAATAAAAAATGGAGCTTGCCTCAGCAATGAGGGAAGCTCCTCATCCAATCAGTTGGATATCTTAAGAGCGTTAACTGAGGATTTCAGACATCAGAAGGAATTTCTGACTTTAAGCCAGCCAGCTACTCTTAGGGAATTGAACTTCATCTTCATAAGTTTCCAATTCGCAGCTTGCTCTATGGAATTTAGGCTTGCCAATCCCCGAATTTTTGTGAATCAATGTCTCACTGGGTTTTGGGAACTGTTTTCCATCCAATTTCTCCCTTTTAGAATCAGATTGACTATCCTATGTCTGTCCACCAGTATATATTTAAAGGACTTAATTTGTTTTCTAGGCATCACAGGTTCACAGACAAAGGAGAATTGTGCCCCAGGACAGATCTCCACACCCATATTGATTTTGAAGTGCCTTTGTATTTAACATTGTTACTGAAATAATTTAAGGTTTTGCAGCATTTTGATGGAATGAATACAATTTGCATGTAGAAAGAACATGTCTGTGGGTTCAGAGGGCAGAATGTGATGGTTTGGAGCTATGTATCTGAAGAAAACATGTTCTTAAGTTTAACATATTCCAGTGTTTATGCACACATTGTAAGTAGGACCATCTGATGAGGTAACTTCAGTTAAGTTGTGGCACAGCTCAGTCAGGATGGGTTTTGATTCTATGACTGGATTCCTTGATAAGCAGAAAGAAATTCAGACAAGTGGAGAGAAAACCACAGATGGAGCAGTCAGATGCCCAAATCAATGGAACTTGGAAGATAATAAAGATACCAGGAGAGGCCACATTTTACAATGCCATGTGACAGAAAAGTCAAAGATCAAGGATCAGCAGCAGCCAGGCCCAGAATACTGCAGTCTTTGAAGAGAAATTATCACCCTGATGATGCCTTGATTTGGAAATCTCCTAGACTCTAAACTATGAACTAATAAATTCCCATTGAGCAGCAAGGAAACCTAAAACATTGCTAAGCCCATGTAAAACCTGCATTCTTATACCATTTTCACTTTTTTCATGACCTTGTTGAACACTAACAGAAGTTGCTGTAAAAAGAGATTGACAGGGAGAAGATCCAAGGTGGTCTCAGAGTAGCTCATGCAGGGCAATGCTCTCTTGCAAAATAGAGGAGAAGGCATAGAAGTACTCTAAGCGAGGCACATTGGGGACCCCTGCAGGCCATGAAAATGCCACATGTATCATCCAGGAGTGACTGGGGTTGCACAGATGGAGAGGTCAAAGGGAAAACCTTGAGTTTTTACCCCTGTGACTGGGAACACTGCCCATACCACACACATTAGGTGAACAGCCTCAGTAACACTTGCAGCTGAGTGGTCAACACAGAGTGGAAAACACAGATTACTCCCTGGGAAGAGGGAGGGTGTGGTGGAAGGCTGCCTGTGGTTTCTCTTCAGTGAATGTAAATACCATAGCTTATTAGCTGAGAAGATATAGTGGTAATTGAAGGATTCAACTCTGTAGAAAGATTTGCCAAGGAGTGCCATTTGTTGGTCAACCAAGAAAGTGAAGGAAGACAGACTGGTATTTCCCAAAACTTTCCCAGCAAAGTAGACCTGGTTGGGCACCATTACTGGCTACCTCTCACAGTTTTGACAACTTAAACAAGGCAATATTAAAATTTTAGAAATAAACTAAAATAAAATTTTAAAAATGAGCTGTGAAACCAATAGGCAGGAGAGAGAAGTTGATCAACAGAGCAAAATCATCAATATAAATAGATGTCTAGGTATCAAGAAAGATAACCCACACTAATGAACAAGAAGATATGGCTCAGTCAAAGGAACAAACCAAGAATCTACATGAGACTCAGGATTTAAGACAACTAATACATGATATTCACAAAACCTGCCTATTCAATTTAAGGAGTTAAAGGAAACTACGAATAAAAAAACTAAAAGATAATAAAGTGACACTATGTGATCACAAAGAATATTTTGAAAACTTTCAAAAAAGTAACAGAGCTCATGGGAATCGAAGACACAATGGATGAGATTAAAAAATAAAATAAATTAGAGGCACATATGAGGTGATTTGAAATGTTAGAAGTACAAATTACTATATACTAAGACAAGATATTTGAAATTGAAAAGATAGGAAAGAGACAGAGAAAAGAATGCAAAAATTGAACAGGGTCTTATGGATCTGAATGACAATATGAAATACAAAACATATGAACTAAATAAACAAAACAAAACAAAACAAAAAACATATGAACTATATATGTCCCAGAAGAAGAGAATGGAAAAGAAAGAATATTTCAGGAATTACTGAGGGAAAATTTCACAACCCTTATGAAATACAAAAATACCAATCTTCAAGAAGGACAATATATCCCAAACAGAATATACCCTAATAGACCTACTTCTAGACATCTGCTATTCAGATTGTCAAAGGTCAAATATAAAGTAAGGATTTTAAAAGCAGCAAGAGACAATTAATATATTACTTACAAAGGAGACTTAATAAAGGTAAGTGCAAACTCTCTTCCGAAATCATGGTGGCAAGATGTCATGGTACAATATATTTAAGGTACTGAAAAAGAAAAAACTGCCAATGAACAATGCTTTATCTGGAAAAACTATGCTTCTGAAAAGAAGACTTTATTTGGCAGAACTATCCTTCAGAAATGAAGGCAATTTTAAAGACTTTACACACAAACAAAATCTGAGAGAATATGTTTCTAAGAGAATGAAACTTCAATAGATATTAAAGGGTGTTTTACAGCCTGATAAGAAAAGACAAGGGAGAAAGCCATGGAAGAGTGTAGAAATGAATAACATAAGAAAGAGAAACTGAAAGGGTTAAAAGACAAACAATAGTAAGAATGAAATGCAAAGCCAAGGGATAATAAGAATGAAGTAAGTAATACCCTTGTAGTAGTAACACTGAATGTTAATGGATTGAATTCCCCAATTAAAAGAAATAGAATGATAGAATGGATATAACAACATGAGCCATCTATTTGTTGTCTAAAAGACACTCACATTAGATGCAAGGACACAAACAGGCTGAAAGTGAAAGGTTGGAAAAATATATTTTGAGTGGGTGTAGCAATACTAATATTAGATAAAATAGTTTTTCAATGCAAAATTCTTAAAAGAGATGAAATAGTTTAGTATATATTAATAAGAAGGACAATTCACCAAGAATAAATAACAATAAAAAATATATATGCATATAATATAGATGCCCAAAAACCCATGAGATACACTCTGTAACAACTGAAGGGAGAAACAAATATCTTTACAATAATACGTGGGGACTTCAACATTCCACACTCAACATTGAATAGAATATCTGAACAGAGGACAACTAAGGAAACTGAAAGCTTGAAAAACATGATCAATGAACTGGATCCAAAAGACATATACAGAGCATTACACACCAAAAGAGCAGGATATACTTTCTTCTCAAGTGCTCATGATTCTTTCTCCAGGATAAATCATATATTGGGACATAAGTCAGATATCACCTAATTTATGAAAATTGAAATTATACAATACACTTTCTCTGATCATGATGGAATTAAATTTGAAATCAATAACAGGAGGATATAAGGGAACAGCCACAAATATATGGAGATTAAACAATACACTCTTCAAAAATAAGTGGATTAAAGAAGAAGATATTACAAGAAAAATCAGTAAATACCACAAGACTAATGAAAATGAGAATAGAACATACCAAAATTTATGGAATACAGCAAAGGCAGTGCTGAGAGGGAAATTTATAGCCCTTTTCTTCAAAAAGAAGAAAGAGCTAATATCAAAGACCTAACTGAACACCTGGAGGAATTAGGAAAAAAAACACAAGAAACCATTCACAAAGCAAGCAGAAAGTAAGAAATAATAAAGATTAGAGCAGAAATAAATGAAATGGAGGAAAAAAAAGGAGAAACCAACAGAACTACAAGTTGGTTCTTTGAGGAGATAACAAAATTGAGAAACCTTTAGCAAGATTAAAGTAGAAAAAAGAATATGCAAATAAATAAAATAAAAAAGGAGAAGGGTGACATTACCTCTGACCCAGCAGAAATAAAAAAGACCATGAAGGGATACTATGAACAACTGTATGCCAACACACTAGACAACCATGATGAATTGGACAATTTTCTGGCAATGCGTGAAGCCACACTGGCCCTAGAAGAAATAGAAGATCAACAAACCAATATCAAGTAAAGACATTGAAACAGTCATCAAAAATCTCTCAAAAATGAAAACTCCAGGACCAGATAGCTCCACTGGTGAATTATACCAATGATTTAAAGAAGATCTAATACTAATCTTTCTCAAACTCTTCCAAAATATTGAACAGGAAGGAAGGCTATCAAATTCTTTTAATGAAGCTAACCCTCACCCTAATAACCAAAACCCAATAAAGATATTACAAAGAAAGAAAATTACAGACCAATTCTTTAATGCATAAAGATGCAAAAATCATCAACAAAATGTTCATTAACTGAATCCAAACACACTTCAAAAATTATAAATCATGATCAAGTGGGCTATATATCATATATGCAAGGGTAAGAAAATCAATTAGTGTAATACACCACATTAATAAAATGAAGAAGAAAAGGAGCATGATCATTTTAATTGATAAAGAAAAGGCATTTAATGAAACACAGCATCCTTTCTTGATAAAAATACTCCAAAATATAGGAATAGAAGGAAAGTTTCTCAGCATAATAAAGTGAATATATGAAAAACTAACAGCCAACATTATACTTAATGGTAAAACACTGAAAACTTTCCCGCTGAAATTGGGAACAAGATAAGGATGCCCACTCTCCCCACTATTATTCAATATTATGCTAGTTCTAGCTAGAGTAATTAGGGTAGAAAAAGAAATATATGACCCCCCAAAATAGGAAAGGAACAAGTAAAACTTTCGTTATTTGCTGATGATGTGATCCTATATTTAGAAATTCCCCCAAAATCCACAAGAAAACTATTTGAACTTATAGACAATTTCAGCAAAAACACAGGATACAAGAATAATACACTAAAATCAATAGTGTTTCTATATACTACTAATGAGCAATGGAAGGAGGAATTTAAAAAAATTCCATTTACAATAGTGACTAAAGGAATCAAATATTTAGGTATAAAGTTAACCAAGAATATAAAGGACCTGCATTCAGAAAACTACAAAACATTGCTAAAAGAAACCAGTGATGATCTAAGCAAACCAAAGGAGAGCCTGTTTTCCTGGGTTGGAAGACTAAATATCATTAGAATATCAATTCTACCCAAACTGATCTACAGATTTAAATAATCCCAATAAGAACTCCAATATCCTTCTTTGTAGATTTGGAAAAGCCAATTATCAAAGTGATCTGGTAGGGTAATGGCCCCCTATTAGCCAAAAATATCCTGGAAAAGGAGAAAGCAGTTGAAGGATCCTCGTTTTGACTTTAAAGCATATTATGTAGCTACAGTGGTTAAAAACAAACAAACAAAAAACCAGCATGGTACTGACATAAGGATAGGCAGATTGACCAATGGAATTGAATTGAGAGTTCAGAAATACCCTCATATCTATGGTTAGATGACTTTTGTCAAGGCTGTGATATGCAATCATTTTATTCAGAATAGCCTATTCAAAAAATGGTGCTGGGAAAACTGGGTATCCATATGTAAAAGAAAGAAAGAGGACCCTTATCTCACACCTTTAACAAAATTTATTTCAAAATGGATCAAGGTTAAATATAAAAGCTAGAATCATGAAACTCATAGAAGAAAATGTAGGGAAACATCTTAAAGATCTTTTGCTTGGTAGTGTTTTCTAGGACCTTACTCCCAAAGCAAGAGCAACAAAAGAAAAAATAGATAAATGGGATTGCCTCAAAATGAAATACTTTTGTTCTTCAAAAGACTTTGTCAAGAAAGTAAAAATGCAGCCTACTCAATGGGGGAAAAAAAATCTTCACTAACCCTACATTTGATAAAAGATTGATCTCCAAGTTATATAAAGAGATTATATAAATTAATGACAAAATGACAAGCAATCCCATTAAAAATGGGCAAAAGAATTGAACATTTTTCCAAAGTGGAATTACAAGTGGCCAAAAACCACATGAAAAGATGTTCAACATCACTGATCATTAGGGAATCACAGGTTAAAACTACAATGAGTTATCACCTCGCACCATACAGAAAGGCCATTACTAAAATAACAGAAAATTCAAGTGCTGGAGAGGATTTAGAGAAATAGGATCACTCCTTCACTGTTGGCAGGAGTGGAAAATGGTGCAACCTCTGCAGGATACGATCTGGCATTTCCTCAGGAAATGAAGAATAGAACTGCCATATGGTCTAGCAATCCCTCTACTAGGATATGTATTCAGAATAACTGAAAGCAACGACATGAACAGATGGTTTACTCTTTTGCAAAGTAGATGCTGATCTATGCCTTCCATTAGACATTCCCACCATAAAAGCCCAGGTCAGGAAACAATGTGGTGACTCTACCATTTAGCTGAGTATGTCTATTCTGATATTGCCTCCTAGATCTGGAGAAATAACCATAGAACTGGTCCTGGGACTCACCAGATTCACTGTGAAATGGACATGAAATAAAACTCCATTGAACACCTGACTTCCAGAAGCCCCTACTCACCATGCCTCATCACTCCCATGTGAATATCAAAAATCACGTGTCAGTGTAGTCTCAGGGAGAAGTGCATACATTTCAATTCTATAAATTGGTAAATTACTCTATGATATATTAGGTTTTGGTTTTCAGCTATTTTGAGTGACCATCAGTGGCTATCAGTGAATGATGACTATTCATGTAAATTATTAAATTATTAAATACTTAAATTCAAAGTGATTTTCTCTACCTATTTTATAATTAGTTTTCAAATTCTGTAATTACATGTATTCATATATATAAAAATATATGTTGATTCTTCCATATAGCACTTATACTGATTATCTTCATTTCTTTATTATTTTACATTAACATCTGAGAGAAATTTCCAGTTGTCTAATTCACTAGTGGATGTGGTAGACTTTGAAAACTGGTATCTTTCAAAACAAAATTAGTTTCTAATATATATAACCCCTCAGCAGGACTAGTAAACTGCCTGGTGGAAAGTTGATTACAATGAAAACTTTCCTTCAAGAAAAGGGCACTCACAGAATTAGATACTTCTTAAAGATACTAATAATAAATTGATGGATTTGCTTTCCCTGCTCAAAATGCTCATAGCAGCAGCATAATACATGAACTTATGGAATATCTTATTCACCATCAAGTTATTCATCTAGAATTGAGTCTGATCAAGTAACTTATTTTAATGTAAAAGATACGGCAAAAGACACATCATCCAGGGAACTCACTGTTCTTACCATACACCCCATTATGCTGAAGTAGCCAGTATGATAGTATGCTGATCATTCTTCCTGATCATGCATGTGCCTATTCAGAGACAAGGCCTTAAAAATCCTTAAAAATGTTTTGACCAGTATATGATATTGTTTATTCATTTTTAAGAAAAAAAGTTATAGAAATCAAGTGATATAAGTGCAATAACTCCTTTTACTATTGTATTAAAATCCCATTAATAGAATGTTTTCTTCCTACCCTGCCATTTTCATTTCAGCTGGTTTAAAATTTTAGCTACAAAAATATTATGCATTTATTGAGGAAAAGAGAAATGATTTTATTGAATTGGCTATTGAGAATGCCACTGGACATTTTGGACTCCTCACTCCCCTATTAAACCAATAAAAACACGAGGGAGTGTATTTATTAATAGTATGACCAGGGGAAATGTGGTTGTTTCAACACAATGAGGGTAGATGACTAGTATCTGCAACCCAGGGAATTCTCTGAGCATCTCTTAAAATTTCCAATAAAAATAGTAAGAGTTAATGGAAAGATTAAGAAATAAAATCATCAGGATCATTGAGGATTCAGAAACTCAGGAATAATAGATAATGAATCAAAAATAGGAACACTAGTTTTACCAGATTTAATCTAGGTTCTTGACATGCTGCAGAAATGAATTTCAGTGCATGTCAGGTTAGAGAGGCCAGTAATTTATAAATAGGTGTGGAGGGAAGAGAAATGGGAGAAAATAACAGGCCATGGGTCCCTGGTAGACAGTAAGGGGCTGAAGAGTGATAAAGAGGGCTGATTTACAGACTACAATTTTCCATTATAGATTATAAATGCCCAGGTTTTACTTGCATGTTGATCCGTGCAGGGGGGACATGGTGAGAGCAGGGCACAGAAGCCATGAGGGGTGAAAGCAGCAGCAGGGCCAAGAGCAACAGGGCCAAGAACGTCAGGGCTGAGAGCTGCCAGAAGCAGGAGCAGGGGAGATATAAACTTTGTGTCTGCTTTGTAAATTGTTAGTTATTCCACCCCTTTGTTAATGGCATGGGACTAGTCCCAGGTGTTTGCTGTTCTGATTGATTACACCACCCATCAATCCTGAGGTGGGGCCAATGGTAATGTCCTGGGATAATATATGCAGCTTCTCCTGGGAATCTCTGGGTGGCGGAAATCTCCTGAGCGTCTTCCAGGAGCCATCTTGGGGTACTGATGTCCACATGGTCCTCTCGCCAGGTTCCAGATCCTCCTACTGATTCCTTACCGAAGCCTGCTTCACTAGGGAAGTAGAAGTGGCTCAAGTGGTTGCGCTCCCATATAGCATACGGGATACCCTGAGTTTTGTTCCTGGGGCCTCCTGGTGAGGGCAAACTGGCCCTCACCCACAGAGAGCTGATGGCCCATGCTCGTGCCCTTGGAGAGCTGACAGCCCATGCCCTTGGAGAGTTGAGAGCCACGCCCATGCACACTAGAGAGCTGACAGCCCATGCCCATGGAGAGCTAACCTCTCTCACCCATGGAGAGCTGGCACAGCAAGATGACACAACAAAGGGGAGATATGCAGGCACAGAGGAAACATGCAGCAAATGGACAGAGAAAGCAGACAGCAAGCACAAGCAGCAAGGTGGAGTGATAAATAAAAGTAATATTAAAAAAAAGAAAAACAGGAGCACTAAATAATGAATCAAAAACAGATGAATGTCAGCCTGAGAATGAAAGGAAGGTGGAGCATAAACTGGAAGAAATAAAGGTTATAAACATTTTTAAAAATCTGATGACAAATTACAGTAACAAGAGCTGTGGTAACAATGCATATTTTCTTTTTATTGTTAGTGTTTATAATATATAGGAAATAAATTCTACTTATTTTATGTGAGATATTTCTGATCATTAACTTTACAATCTGCTTATCTTATAGATAATTCATTTGTAGTTATAATTTGAACTCATAGAGAAACTAAAATTTTAATAAACATTATTCAGTGTCATACAGTAAGATTTGGGGGATGATATATTTCTCATTTTGTGGGAGAGGCTGAGGATATCTTCACAGAATCATCTTTTTTAATGTAAACAGAATTTTTTTTCTGCTTTATTAGGAGCTTTTAAAAGTATAAAGAAAGGTTATATGAATGCTGAGTAGCCAAGATGGTTAAGCGTTCCACTCATTTATCTATTATCTCCAGCTGGACAGTCCACCCTTCTAAGCTCTGCTCCATGATACTCGACCTTGGAGTCTAAAAACATCATTTCTCCTCTAAGAGACGGCTTCCAGTTAGGTTTTTCCAAGAGAATTATAAGAGGAACAGAGAAAACACTTCCTTATAGTGTCAGAATGAATAATAATAGTAAAGCAGATTTGAGGTAGATATGTGAAGATAGTGAAAGAAAAATTGCCATGAGAAAATTAATCAAATATGCCCAACTAGAAAGAGGTCTTGGCAAGGGCTGAAGATACTGATCTATGATTTTAGTTTGGCTCTTGCATGCTTTTGAATAAAATCTACCTAACATTCCAGATCTATTTTAGGACTCAGGGTTGAGTAGATACTTATTTAACAATGCTTAGAGGGAAATTCAGCAATGGCTTTTATAGAAATGACATCCTTTTGAAAATGAAATGATTCCTTTTTTTAAATAAAATTTTAGTGAGGTATATTGTTCATACATGAACATACACAAGGAGCAAATGTATAGCAAAATCTGTGAATTTACAAAACAAACATTTATATAATCATACAAGTCTCTCAGGTATCTCCACACCACCAACATCTTGCATTGTTGTGAAACATTTGCTACAAACTGAAGTATCTTTGTTTGAATATTTATACTTATAGTAAAATTTACCCACATCTCGAAGGTATTCTTCATCTCCAAGTTTCTCAGAGTGGAAATCAGAGTGCTGAACATGGGAGCAATAATGGTGTAGAAAAGTTATGGCTGATCTAATGTAAATGAAGATAATAGGTGCAAAGAATAACTCAACAAATGTTATGTGAGAACTGCAAGTGGAAGGAGTTTTGCTACAGCTTTCTGCAGGGTAAGCCCTGTAAGTGCATAATTTTGGGAAATAAGAAATCATCAAAATCACAAAAGATACCTAAGAAATCACACCTGAATTGACAATTACCGTGAAACCAACTCAGAATGTATCAGTGCAGGCCGATTTCAGCAAAGGATACACATCACAGAAGAAGTGATCTATCTCATTAGAAACACAGAAACACAGATGATGAAAGTGATTGGCAGAGTGTATCAATCCCCCAATGCAACCAGCTATGATGATCATGTTATACATCTGCCTAATCATGCTGACAGTGTAGTTCAGGAGCTTGCAGATGGTCACATAGTGCTCATTGGCCATCCCTGTGAGGATAAAAATCCTGATGCCTCCAAAGAAATGTGCGGAAAAGGGCTGTGTCATGCAGTTATTATAAGAAATGGTCTTCCTTTCTGCCAGGAAGGCAGTCATTATTTTGGGCAACATTGTGTTAATATAGAAAAGGTCAGAGTGTGAAAGGTAATTAAGGAAACAATATATGGGCTGGTTAATTAGCTGACTGCATGAGATAGAAATAATTTTGAGCAAGTTTCACAACCAAATAGCAATGTAACAACATAAAAATAATACAAAACATAGCATTTCAAGGGGCTTGTTTTGGGAAAGTATCAAGATAAACACAGTGACATTATTCCCATTTTCCATGGTCTAATAAAGTGGAAATATCTAACAGACACTTGAAATCAGAAAATACATAAGTTACTATCAGAAGTATTTGTAGAGAATATTTATCTCTACATCATGAACATCATGAACCTATGTTAAATTACAAGATTTCAATTTTACATAAAATGAAAATCTGATATGTAATAAAAGTATCTTTCCTGGATTATCTCATGATGACCTCCATAGGTCTATCAGAACATTATGTTCAATCTTGTCATTAATAAAAATGAATGCATTCAATCAGTCAATTAAAAACTTAAGAAAGCTGAAGAGATAACAATTATTTTCCAATTCCAATGAACTGTGCAACTAAGTACTTAGAAAGGAATTCACTATGGATCATTATGAAACCAATATTTGTAAAAAATGAATGTATTAGTCATGAATTGTCTGTTCAATCATGAAGAAGCAAATGGAAAGTTCTACTAGTGGAACGTAGTCTATCTAAATTTTGGAATGTGTAGAAAATAAATTTAAAGATTAATATGATGATACATCAATTTTTAATAATTAGAAGGAAAGAGATCACTGCAAAATGCCAATGACTAATTTTTTAAATTTCTTGTTTATATTTTTCTTAGTGATTTGTGACAAGAAATGCTGACATTATGTAAAAAAGTATATTTATCCCTACTGGTATTTTAATGAAATCATAAATATATTTACATATATATAAATAAATGGCCCACAGAATAAAGCATTAGATAAAACTAAAGGAAAAGAGCATAAGGCAGTTTGACTTTGAAGGTATTATTTAATGGTACCACAATGTGTGAATTTTGGAACCACTAAATTTATCTATGAATGTTACATCCTATTTAAAATGGTGATAGCAAGTAGAGAGCAGTGAGTCATTGGTCAATCTGGTAGACTCTATGCTAAGGTGGATGGGGGAGGTTTGACAGAGGATGGGAGTGATATTGGTTCAGCAATTTACATGGTGTTGATGATACAGACCTGTGAGTGTGAGCAGGGTTGGGGGGTTGGGTTGGGCTATCCACACAGTTTGGGGGGAGGGCTGGAGGAAGGAACAAGTGCAGTCTAAGTAGGTAGGGGAGTTTGGTTGAGAAAGCAATTATTTGAGTGTTCTTTTGGCAGCTATGGCAGGGAAGGGAAACTGGTGCAAGGTGTTGTTAGGGGGATGTGTGGGGAAGAGTGCATTTGGGGCATGCATTTATGGAAGGTGAATGTGTTCATGTGGTCATAGTGTGTTATCTCAGTAGTGGGACCCACACAATTGTGAACAGAATATTCAATTTCCATTCAGGGGAGTCCTTCTGTGTTCTCTAATAGAGTGGCAAGACTCTTTACAGTACATAGACCGTGACTAATAAAAGAAAAGACCAATATGCCAAGCCCTTGTTTTTAGTGCTTGTACTTATGAACCTTATTCTTATAAAACTGAAACTTAGCCTAACAATATGAATTGCAATTTAACTTACTATTTCCACCCCCACCCCCAGTGTGGGATTTGATTCCTGGGACTGAGACTCCCTGGCAATGAGGGATTATTACCAAGCACCAACCAGCTATTCATTTGGAAAAAGACATTATCAAAAAGGAGGAAAATTAAATAGAAAAGTTTTTTACAACTAATAAATTTCAGAGTGACTCAGGAGGTCATTCTAGAGGTTACACTTATGCATGTCTTAGGCAAATCTCACTAACTACCACAGATAACAAACTTTCAAACAGGGGTGCTCCTGAGGGCTCTAGAGACATCTGAACACAATAGGCAAGACACAAAACCCATGAAATTAGCATGCTGTCATTGGGCCTTATCTTGGAATATATGATAACCTATTTCCTCAATGTAACACAGTTAGGCTCATTTATAATCTCCCCATACATGATTAATCTACTGCTTTTATTTGAATCTATAATTAGCACAATGCCTATTAAATATATTTCCCAGAGATTTACATTATTTATATGTTGATATGACAGTTGAGTTCTGAATCTCAGTAGCATTTCAGCCAACACCTACTCTCTAGGTCATCTGATGAATCAAGGACAACTAACAAAATGATGATCAAAGAGTATCTACAACTGCAAGCCAAACAGTTCCTTCCATCTTCCCCATAAGATCTAAGCCACCTCTCAATCTGAAGTACTGTGGACATCACCATGCCAAAATCCTCAAGAATGAGGAATGAACAAACATAAAGGAGGAATATAATCATGGACCAAATAGACTTATTATTATTGTAGTAACAGAAGAATATGTAACATTGATATAAAGTTAGTGGTTACCAGAGGTACTGATGGGAGCGGGAGAGAAGAATAAGTGGAGCATAGGGCCTTTTTAGAGTATTGGTATTTTTCTGCATGATATTGCAATGATGGATACAGGCCATTGCATGTTTTGTCAAAACCTATAAAACTGTACAGTGCAAAGTTTAAACCATAGTGTAAACTATAGACCATGATTAGTAGCACTGCTTTAGTATTTGTTCATCAATTGCGACAAATATGCAACACTAATGTAAGGCATTATTAATAGGGGAAAATATGAGAGAGGGATGGCGTAGGGTATATGAGAATGACCTATATTTTAAAGTAACATTTCTGTAATCTAAAACTTCTTTAAAAATAAAATTTTAATAAATAAATAAAAAATAAATTAAACTGTTGGATTTGTGCCTGGACTTTGTCACAAAGTGGTTGTAAAGATCAAAACCATCAATAAATGACCATTGTTTTACTTGTCATTGAAGTATTAAAGTCTGATTTTATTATCAAAATATTAGTGCTTCTAAATAAATATTTTACTCTTGTTAAGAACCCTGCCAAATAATTCTGACTCCTATATATAATAGAAAATGTAATTGTAGCATCATAAATTCATTTTGCATACTAAGAAAATTATTGAGGTCACTTGTTGAATCACTTCATTCTTTTTTAAATTGATTTATATTAACATTTTATAGAAATGGAATCATACACTATGTTACAGAATATATTTGGTTCATAGTAACACAATTATACAGTATTTGTCCATTTGTGTCTGTCTTGCTTCTCCAGATTCATCCATGTTGTCATATGTTTTATGACTTCATTTCTTTTTATAGCTGCATAATATAAACACCAGTTTGCTTATCCATTCATTGGTTGATGGGCACCTGGGTTGTTTTCAACTTTTGGCAATCATGATACCACTGCTATGAACATAGGTGTGCAGATGTCTATTTGTGTCACTGCTCTCAGTACTTCTGTGTTTATACCTATTAGTGGTATTTCTGGGTCACATGTCAAGTATATATTCAAATTCCTTTAAACTGCAAAAGTCCTACACCGTGCCTGTACCATTCCACATTCCTACCAACAGTGAATAAGTGTTCCTCTCTCCCCACATCCTCTCCAACACTTGTAGTTTTCTGTCTTTTTAATAGTGGCCAATTTCATAGGTATGAAATGATATCTCATTGTAGTTCGATATGCATTTCCCTAATCATTAAAGATGTTGAACATATTCTCATATGTATTTTTGCCATTTGTATTTCTTCTTTAGATAAATGTTTAGTCAAGTCTTTTGCCCATTTTTTTAATTGGGTCGTTTGTGTTTTTATTTGTTGAGTTGAAACATCTCTTTGTGTATTATGGATGTTAAACCCATATTGAACATGTGATTTCCAAATATTTTCTCCCATTTAGTTGGCTGCCTTTTCTCCCTTTTGACAAAGTTCTGTGAGGTGTAAAACTGTTTAATTTTGAGGAGTTCCCATATATCTATTTTTCTTTTGTTGCACATCCTTTGGGTGTAAAGTTCAAGAAAACTCCACCTACCCCAAGGTCTTTAAGATGTTTCCCTACATATTCTTTTAGGAATTTTATGGTCCTGGCTTTTATATTTAGGTTTTTGATCCATTTTGTGTTGATTCTTGTATAGGGAGTGAGATAGGGGTACTCATTCATTCTTTTGGTAAGATACCCAGTTCTCCCAACACCATTTGTTGAAAAGACTACTTTGTCCCATTAACCTGGACTTGGTAGGTTTTTCAAAAACTAGTTGACCATATATGTGAAGGTTTATTTCTGGACTCTCAATTCTATCCCATTGATCAATGAGTCTATCTTCATGCCAGTACCATGCTGTTTTGACTACTGTAGCTTTGTAATATTACAAGCTCACATAGTGAAATTCCTCCCATTTACTTTTCATTTCTAATTCTGTAAAGAAGGCTGTTGGAATTTTGATTGGTTTTGCATTGAATCTATGAATCAGTTTGGGTAGAATTGACATAATTATGATATTTAGCCTTCAGTCCCTGAACACAGAATGTCTTTCCATTTGTTTAGGTCTTCATCAATTTCCTTTTGTGTTGTTTTGTAGTTTTCTGCATATAAGTCCTGTACTTCTTTTGTTAAATTAATTCATTGGCATTTGAGTCTTCTTGTTGTTATTGTAAATGGAATATTCCCCCGATTGCCTCCTCAGATTATTCAGTACTAGTGTACAAAAGATTACTGATTTTTGTGTGTTGATCATGTATACTGTCACTTTGATGAGCTCATTTATTATCTCCAGTAGCTTTGTCATAGACATTTCAGATTTTCTAAATATAAGATCATGTCATCCACAAATAGTGAGAGTTTTAGTTCCTCTTTTCCTATTTGGGTGACTTTAATATTTTTTCTTGTCTAATTGCATAGCTAGAACCTCTAGTACAATGTTAAATAACAATGGTGACAGTGGGCATTCTTCTCTTGTTCCTGATGTTAGAGGGAATGCTTTCAACCTTTCCTCATTGAATATGATGTTAATTATGGGTTTTACAAATATGTCTTTTATCATATTGAAGGGTTTCCTTCTAATCCTATATTTTGAAGTGTTTTTTAATCAAAAAATGATGCTGGATTTTGTCAGTTGCCTTTTCTGTTTCAATTTCAATTGAGAAAAGGCAATTGTTTTTTTTTTTTCCCTTCAGTTTTTTAATCTGGTATATTACATTGATTGATTTTCTTATATGGAATCAGTCTTACATACCAGGAATAAAAATCACTTGTCATGTTATATAAATCTTTTGATATTTTAATGGATTCAATTTGCAAGTATTTTGCTAATAATTTTTGCATCTATGTTCATTAGAGAGAGAGTTCATAAGGAAGAATCCATCTTTGCAGGAAATCATGAAGGAAGCCTCAGAGCCTGAAAAAAAAGACAGGAAAAATGGGTCTGGAGGAGAGTATAGAGGAAATAATAACAGAAATATACTCAAAAGAGTGAAAAGACAGACAAAATTATGATATGACATATGAAAACCAAAAAATAAAAAGGTGGAAGTAAATAATCCATTTTCATTAATATCATTGAATGTGAATGGATTAAACTCCCCACTCAAAAGATATAGGCTGACAGAATGGATATCAAAACATGAGTCATGCATTTGTTGCTTACAAGAGACTCAGATTAGACCCAGGGATACAAATTGGCTGTAAGTGAAAGGTTGGAAAAAGATACCCCATGCTAACAGTAATAAAAAAAGAGCAGGGGTAGCTATAGTAATATTATAGAAAACAGACTTTAAATGCAATAAAGTTTCAAGAGATACAGAAGGCCATTATATATTAATAAAAGTGACAATCCACCAGCAAGATATAACAGCCATAAATATCTATGCACCTAACCGGGGTGCATTAAAACATGTGAGACAAACTCTGGCAAAACTGAAGGGAGAAATAGACATCTCTACAATAATCATTGAAGATTTCAACACACCACACACATCATTAGGTAGAACAACTAGACAGAAGATCAACAAGGAAACAGAGAACTTGAGCAATAAGATATACAAGTTAGACCTAAGAGATGTATACAGAATGGTGCATCAAAACTCAGTATTTTTCATTCTTCTCAAGCAGCCATGGATCTTTCTCCAGAATAGACCACATGTTAGGACACAATGCAGGTCTCAATAAATGTAAAAAGATTGAAATTATACAAAACACCTTCTCAGATCATAATGAAATGAAACTGGCAATCTATAATAGACAGGATAAAGGTAAATTTGCAAATGTGCAAAAGCTAAACAATGCACTCCTAAATAATCGAGTCAAAGAAGAAAATGAATTTGAAATCTGAAAATACATTAAGACAAATGAAAATGAGAAAACAACTTATTAAAACTTATACATTGAAGGCAGTCTTGAAAGGGAAATTTATCGCCCTAAATGTTTATGTTAAAAAAGAAGAAAATAACTAAACTCAAAGATTTAACTGAATAACTAGAGAAACTAGAAAAAGAGCAGCAAACCAATCCCAAAGTAAGCAACAGGAATGAAATAATAAAGATTAGAGCAGAAATAAATTAAATTGAGAACAAAAATCAATAGAGAAAAATCAAGTAAGCCAAAAGCTGGTTCTTTGAGAAGATCAATAAAATTGACAAATCCCTTGCTAGACTAACAAAGAAAAACAGAGAGAAAGTGCAAATAAATACAACCAGAAATGAAAGTGGTGAAGTTACAACTGACCCCACAGAATAAAATTGAATCATAAGAGGATATTATGAGAAACAGTACCCAACAAACCAGACAACCTAAATGAAATGGACAAATTCCTTGAAATACACAAACAGCCTACTCTGACACTAAAAGAAAGAGAAGAACTTAACAAACCAATCATATTTAAAGAGATGGAATCCACCATCAAAAATCTCCCAGCAAAGAAAAGTCCAGGACCAGATGGCCTTACAGGTGAAATCTACCAAGCATTTGAAAAATAATTAAAACCAATCCTGTTTAAATCCTTCCAAAAAATTGAAGAGGGAAAATTACCCAACACGTTTTATGAAGTCAATATCACCCCAGTGCCTTCATTCATAATATAAGAACTTTGAATTAATAGGTATTGAATGAAATCTTTTGTTTGAATCTCTTCAAAATCCATCACATATTATTATATTAAATCAAGAGCATTTGGTATATAGAAATAAAGCTGATGAAGTTCAGGTTGACCATAGCTTCTGGTAACCTAGTTTGAATCTCAACACTGATGGAAAATTAACATAGAATTGGTAAAAACCTGATGCACATTTTTTTTAGTATAAATTTTGACCATGATCTCTAACATTAATACTCTTTGCCTTTCTTAAAAATTTGTGATACACCTTCGGCGCTAATCTTGTAGCTATCATTTCACATCAATTCATTATTAATTCCATCCTCATCTCTCTATTTCAAAGATTTTATTAACTATGTCACCATCAAAATTTTTTAAAAAAATCCATTGTAATCAATTGTATTCTAACTATGATTGAATTTATTTCTGTGGTGCAGATTTAAGATTTCAATTTAATATATAGACAAGTGATTATGGAGTAAGTTCTCTCTATATAGCTCCACTTGTCTTAGGTAAATATTTCCTCACCTATAATTTTAAAAAATGTTTTTTATTTTGAAATAATATTTAAAATATTGTTTTGAACAGCTCAATGTAATTGTCTATTCTTTACATGGACATAAAAGGAAAACATTTTAATCCAGTGCCAGGATATAAAACCCACCTTAATTGATCTCCTCCCAATCCTTCCATTGAAAATAAAATTAGAAAGTTATGCTTTACACATAAAACTATGATTTAAAAAAATTAAGGTTAGTAGAGTATGTAGGTAAAGCCATACAAAGATTAATCTGCTTTTATTGACACAAAATTATCATTGCTAATTAAATGTATTCTTGCATTCTAACTAGTCACTTTTAATAAAAAGTATCCGAAGCACCAGTTTTTTCCATTCCCAAGGTCATAAGTGATTTTCATTTCCCTTCCTGGAAATTCTTCCTGTTGGGTTAGGTTTCCCATAAAATAATGATTTTTCCTATATAAACTGCCACTTAATTACTAGGTTCTTAATTTTAGAATACAAAGGAACCCTAGTTTCTATTCTGGACTCAGCCAATAATTTTAGTAATGAATTCTGCTATTGACTTGATTTCTTTCCAAAACATATTCTTCATCCAAGGTTAGAGGCATAAATCTCCCTCATTTAAAACAATAAGTTCTGTATTTCAAATTTAAAAATAGGTAAAGAATAACTTTGAAAAGATAAAGTGTATGTAATGAATATGGAATTATGTTCAGTTTAACATTCATACAAGAGTAACAGTATCTAACAGAGGTAAAAATTCTTTGAGGCTTTCCTGGGTTGAATATATACAGAATACCTCACTAGCATTTAGAAAGTAAGAAAAGGAAACCAGAGTTATCTGAGCTCAGAGTCCAAATGCATAAACCATTAAAGCTGTTGAATTGAAGCAACAAAAAATTTAATGCTAAAAATCCCCACTTTTTCTATTACCTGCTTATTTCACCTAAAGCCATGATATCTCCAGTTATTGGAACTGAACTACTTCAGCCATTCTAATGTTATCTTAGGTGCAAATAGGATACTAAATTAAGCCAAATTCTCTAATTCTATAAAATTATAGATAAAACTCAAACACAAACTATAAACTCACCCTGTTTCTTTTTCCAATCATTACCATCACAAACATCACGGGTAAGAATGGCAGTTAGCAAAGTCCAGAGAAATAAGATAAACACAGATTCCAGTTTAAAGATATTTCCATTTGATTTTCAGGGTCCTGTTTGGAGTCTTTGCATAAGTTTATTTGTCAGGTAGTTGATGTTGCAGGGACATTATTCTTTTGATTTGTCTTCTCACTACCCTATACGGTGCAAATCACTTGTTCTTAGTCAACACTTTATTGACTTTCTACCAAAAGTTTTTATGTTTTCTTCCTATGGAATTCTCCCCACAGCTAAGCATAATTTCTCTGTCTCTGAGTGACCTACTTAGCCTATTAGAACACATCACAAGCTACTCAGGCAATGCCTTGAATTTATTCTATTCTAATAACAAAACAAATAAGTCTATGAAAATCAGAGATTATCTCTGTATTTAACTCTGTTTAACAATTATGTATGAAGGTAGTTGTATTAGTCAGGGTTCTCTCAGGAAACAGAATCAACAGGAGATATCTGTCAATAATATGAGATTTTAAAAGAGTCTCTCACGCAACCGTGGGGATGCACAAGTCCAGGTTCCGCAGGCAGGCTGCAAACCAGTGGCTCCAATGAAAGTCTGACGAAAGGACATTGATGAGTTTCTGGGAGAAGTTGCCTGTCCAATGACGAGCTGGGAAATTCTCTCTGAATGTTGAAATCACTTCCCCTTTTAAGTCATTCAACTGATTGGATAAAAGCACCATCCATTGATGATGTAATCTCCCTGATTGATGCAGATGTAATCAGCCATCCACGCAGTAAACTCACTGGTGATTGAAGTCCATAAATGCTCTTGTATTACAATTAGCCCAGTGCTTGCTGGAACAAACACCTGGACACAATTACCTAGCCGAGTTGACACATTAGCCTAGCCATCACAGCAGTCAAAAATAAATAATGCATATATCATATATAAGAAGGAAAGACATAATTTAACACACAGTTTCTAAAATTTTTAAATTATTGTGGATCCATTCCAATGCTTTTCCTCTCGGTGTTTTCTCTCAGTCCTCATTGAAACTCTGGTTATTCTCCTAATGTTCACATTACTTAATTTCAGATTCTTCAATTCATAATTTTCCCACTATTCATGATATTAGTAATATGAACTTTCTAATTCTTCTTACCATTCATAGATGAAAATGATGAATCATTATAGGGAAAACTGACACATGTCATTCAACAAGTGTTCATTCAAATAATTGCAGGACATATACTCAGAGCAATACTTTGAAGACATGTAGAATAATTTGAAAATCTAAGAAATCAAATGTGATCTGTATTTCCACCACTAAAATATTCCTAGATGTATCCAGATGCACATGATTAGCTAAATACTGGGTAAACAATTCAAAAATGACATCACTCTTATCCTTATTTTATGATATTGACTATCCCTTGCATACTTTTTGGAACTACCTTCCAAATAATCAACTCATCAATTGGATTTCCTTTAAATTCAAGTTATCAGTCCCACTGCACAAAGATAGAATCTGGAGTATAAATGGTATGCAATTTACAATTAGCCTAGCTACCTGTGATTTAGGCATCCTCCTCATTAGATATTCCTCTGGGAGCCAATGATTTAATGTTTCTGCTCTATGCTATGTGTTTCTTTCAGAAAAGCAATTTGTGGGGATTTTTCCTTGAGGGTCTTTTCCTTTCTTTAGTTTCCTTTATACTGTCCAAGGAGAAAAGAATAGCTTTAGGCCCACATATTAGATAATGATCTTTATCTGTCCTCAAAGTGGCTTTATTGTGCTTTCTGAGAGCATTATAATGAGTTTTGTTTATTTCCAACCATCATTTTAGTAGATTTCCTACAGTAATTATAAACCTGGAAAATCAATCTCATTCTCCATAAATTAGAAAACTCATACCAGAACGATTTGGTAAAACAACAACAACAACAACAACACTTGACTCTATCTTAAGTCTCTGACTCCTTATTCCCATGCCTCTCTTTTTCCTTATTTTCTTCTTCACATATGTGTGCAAAGTTAAACCTATCTTCTGATTTGCTGTGTGAGCAGAACAAATAATGGCAAATGCTTACTGAGCACTTGCACTCTTGTGTTCCCTATACCAAGTGTTCTCATTCATTATTCAAAGCAAAGCAATAATACGTGTACTAAGAGCATCCATGAGAAAACCCTGTCTAAGGTCACCAGGCAAGTTAGTGTTGCTGGATTTCCTCTAGGTTCTTAGCCATGTTATGTAAAAGAATTTAAGAACATGCCAGTTTAGTTAGGCCAGTAGTTTATTAAGGAAAGGAGAGAAGAGGAGAAAATAACAGATTATGGGTTCCCAAGTATTATTGTGGACTGGTCCATGTAGAGAAGGAAGAAAAAGGGATGATTTTTCCTCCGGGCTTCCTTTTTTAAATGCATAATTATTCCTCCTACTTGCTACTGTTTGAGGGGGTTCCCAGTTGTTTGCTGTTTTGATTGATTATCCCACCCGTAAATCCCCCAAGGGAAGACCCAATGATAAGGCCCTTTGAGAATATCTTGAGCCTTATCCCGTGGGTTCTTTCAGTAGCTTTCTGGTGGGGGTCTTTCTCACAGAGGATTTTCAGGTGGAATTCCATGGCCACGTGTTTCACTACCATGGTTTTCTGCCAGGTTTTAGATTCATTTTCTCATTCTCTAAACTAACCTACCTCAGCAGAGATGGCCAATAAAAGTCAGAGGAAGACCAAATTCTAGAGAAAGTGAGGAATTAAAGTCAAAATTTGTATAACATGGCTGCAAAAGTAGACCGTGCTCTACTTGATTCGGGGACATTTCAACTGTAACTGATTTTTGTCACTTTTCTTTAAATATTCTATTCCACAGTTTAAGGGGGTCAAAATAGTCAAGTCTAAAACCATATCCAAATCAGTGACGCAAGCTAGCATATGAGGTTTGATATGCTTCCAAAGAATTAACTTGAAAACAACTTTAGGATTCTGTTTTTCTATTTTCAGTCCAGTCATTTCTGCATAATTCTGAAAAAACTCTGTTTTATACTTTATTATTCTTTTCTACTAAACATCTCAATCAGTCTAGGTTACTAAAGAAGAGACATGAAGACTAAATGAATTTAGCACTCACCTTAAAATCCTAGAAAACCATGGATTGAATCAATAAAATTAGGATGATGGGATTATTATGGACAAATACTACACTAACACTAGTAAAGCAAAACACAAAAATAGTAGCAGAAAAGCCCAATGCATCCAAAAGCTACTTTTCTGAAAGTCCAGTGAAAACAGAAAGTCCCTCAGCATAAGTTGTGTTAAGGCACAAAAGAGTGAAATATCAAGATTGGAAATGAGAAGTTAGAGTAACCGCAGGTCCTAAGGGGAGTAAAACAATCCTGGGAAGAGACAAGGTGCAGACAACATGGCGGCGGCAACTCCTCAGCTAAATACGAGTTCCTAAGAGTGAACCCTGAAGACGCGGAAGCCAGAATCCATCCACACGGACTCCGAGCTCCTGCAGACTTCAAGGAACACAACATTCCAGGCCGAAAGCCTGCTGGAGCGGGATTCAGGCTCCTTCGTGACACGCAGCTTCAATGAAGACGGGATTTAAAAATCTGGGGGAACGCGGCTGTGGCTCAATCCATTGGGCCGCCGTCTACCATATGGGAGGCCCTGGGTTTGGAGGACAGATGGTGCAGCAAGATGACACAACATAGGGAAACAGACAGACACAGAGGAAACACGCAGCAAACAGACACAGAGAGCAGACAGCAAGCACAAGTGCAGGGGCAGGGGGAGAATAAATAAATAAATAAAAGCGAAAATAAAATTTTAAAAATAAAAAAAGGAAACTGTGGGGGGCAGAATTCAACATTCAGGAGCCAGCAGCCAGACCCCACAACATGCGGGGGCCAGGGGCAAGCTCACGACACATGGGGACATAGGGCACATGACATGGGAACATGGGGCACATGACATGGGGACATGGGGCACACGCAGGGCACACTCATGACACACGAGGGCACACACACCCACACTAAAACATGTGAACGCACATGGGGCACATAAGCAGGTCACACACATGTGTCGTGCCCACACGCAAACATGCAGATGCACACGCAGGCACACTCATGACCGGCCGACACACGGGCATGCTCGTGATACACTTGCATACTCACAACTCGTGGGCACACATGGGCACGCTCACGATACACAGGGCACACGCGTGAGCGTGCGCAGGGCCACGGGGCCGCTCCAGAGCTGCAGTCGCCCCCTCCCCGGGAGCCGCCCTGTCCGCAGAGCGAAGGAGTGACGTCACGTGCCCGACTCCGGGCTGACAAGGCATGTGACAACCCTTAGCAAAATCCCGGGCGCTACCTCGTAGGTGAAATCACCCTGCGTCCCCCTGAGCTCATTCTAATAAAAGCCCGCTGGGCTGATCCCACGGGGGCGACAACTGCCTCAGAGGGGCCAGGGTGGCCCGGACACCCTCGCAGGTCCTGGGCGGGGCTCGTGCGCAGGATGCAGGTTCCCCCCACTGCCGGGCGCTGCTAGGCCTCGGACCCTGCTGCAGGCTGGGGCAGCCTCGGGGAAAAGCGGGGATGGGGCTGAGGGGTCCCCCGGGGCGAGCCCCACACCCGTGGCCCGACAGGCTCTGTGCGCCCCGGCTCCCCGTGGCTCCGTTCCTAGGAGGGACGAGGGCACTACCCTCGCCCGGGCAGGGCGCTGACGCCCCTGAGAAGTGCTTTCGGGCAAGGAGGAGTCACTGCGCTGCTCTGTGGAGGAGAGACGCTGGAGAGAACCGCCTTCAGGGACTCGCAAAGCCTGTAGGACAGAAACACAATCCCGAGGAAGGAGACGAATTGTAAGGCCAAGGGCAGGGACGTCTATATGTCAGGGAAGCTGTTCTCAGCGCCAAGCAGCGGGGTCCACTCGGGGCCCGCGCTGCCCCCGCCCTGGCTGTGTCCTGTCTCGGGGACTCCCCCTCACGCCGTGTCTGCCTGTTTGCTTCCACAGGGTGAGTCCCCCCCCCGGGAAGTGAACCCAGAAAAGCGGGCAGCCCCCTCACCTCATTCACGGCTGAACCCCAAGAACCCCGACCTGGGCCTGTCAAGAGGCAGGCGCTGGATGTGAAATGAAAGAGGCACTACCCCGGCCTCGCCGCGCGCCCTCGCCTCGCCGCGCGCCCCCGCCTCGCTCCTCCATCACAGTAAAGGCAAAGCTCAAAGTCCCGTCTGAGGTGGGAGGCGCTGGCTGGCGCTTGGGGCACTGATGGAGCTGCCCCCGTGCCGGGATGGGGGCCGGGGGGCCCTTCGGGCTGGGCCACCAGGCTACACGAGCCTGCTTTCGGGACCGTGCAGCGGGTGGGACGGGCCCTGCTGTGTGAGCCTGAGAAGCCCCTCGCCTCCCACAGACATGTCCTGGGGACCCCGGCCAGGACCGATGAGGGTCTGCTAGCAGTTTCCAGTTAGGAGGGCAAAGCTGGCAGAGGGGCCAACGGCACGGCGCAATCCAGGCAGTGACGAGACTCATGAGGGCAGCGAAGCGGGTTGAGGGCTGCGATCTGAGCCGGGGTGGACAGGCAGAATTCCCAGGGGGAAGTGGGCATTCCTGGAGACTGAGAGGGTCAGGCAGAAGACGCCATGTGCAGAGCTGGGGACGGGGATTTACGTGCGGGGAATGGGGATTTACCTGCTGGGGACAGGGGGTCTACCTGCGGGGACGTGCTCGGTGTGGTCTCAGAGAAGGAGTGTGGTGGTCGGGGGGGTGGGCGGGCGAGGGTTTGGATCCGTCTCGGGGGCTGGTGCTGGCCTCGACCACGGTGCCTCTGCTCTCGGGCCGTGCTGTCCTGGTCTCCTGCTCTCCCCGCGGCTAGACGCCCGCCCCCAACACTGGACGGGGATCTCCGGGAAGCCCATTCAACAAGCACAGTCCCATCCCGGGGAGCACGGGGGCCTGGCAGGGGCCGTGGGGTCAGCGTTGCAGCGACGAGATGGGGCACCCATCCCCGCGGGACGTGGCTCTGTTCGGATGATCCCTTGGGCTGGCAGAGGGGGGAGCCGAGCATGGGGTCCAGCTGACGGGGCGCTCCCAGGGGGCGAGGGCAAGGCAGCTCACGGCCAGGCCACTGGTGACCCCGGAAAAGGACGTCAGGACAGCACGAGAAATCTGCGGCCTTATGGACGCCGCCTGCCGCTCCCCAGTTATTTACTTAGGGTGGGAGGTTCCCGGGAGGCAGAGAGGGAAACTGGAGGCCCCTCTCGCAGGGCACCCTTCCTTCACATGGAGGGCGGGCTGGCCCCTGGGCTCCGGTGCAGCTCTCCGCCTACTGTGCTTTTGGCCTAAGCGTCCCTGCCGGGCGGCCCCTCCTTACCTGGCCATCGACGGCCTTTTGTTTTCTGACCTCAGCAGCCACTGCTTTGTAAAGATGCAGCCTTCGGTGGACCAGAGCCGAGCTTTCCGCCAGCTCCTCACGCCCGCTGGCTCGTGCAGGAGACACACAGTTCGCCGGCCTGCCGACCACGCGGGGAAGAGCAGGCGGCTCCCAGGAGCTAGCAGGGCGGCAGAATCTTCCAGATAAGCTCTCCATTCTCTGCTCAGCAGGTACCTGGGCGGCTCTGCCACCGTCATTTCATTTGCCAACAGTGTCGAGCCAGCGATGAAAACAGTTCATGCCGTGCAGCTGAAGCCTGGCCGTGATCTGAAGTTGAGGTATCTTTCTTTCTTTTTTTTTTTTATTGTGGGTAAAAATCAAATTTTTCACAATACATGCCCTGAGGAGGAGGTCTCGGCAGCAGCGCCGCGGTAGGTTGGCGCTCCAGGCAGAGGGACCATAAGGCCTGTCCTGGCAGAGGTGGTTGGGGTAGGCGGCAGGAGATGGGAACACGGAGACGCGGGCACGGGCGGAGAAGGGGCACGGGCAGGAGGTGGGTCGTGGGTGGGCAGCCAGACGCGCAGGCTGGAGCCGCAGAGGGGCCGCCGCGCGTCCTCAGCCAGGGTGTCCCGCGCTGGACTCCCTAAGTGGCGACAGCGCCCCTGCCCTCACGGAGACGCACGCGCACGTGTAATGAGACAGCGGCGGGGCCAGGGGCAGGGAAAGCGGCACTGCCCAAACCGTGCTCTAGACGCGATGCCGTCCTGCTCAAAACCCAGCAACAGTTGTCAGCCTTGGTGAGCGGATCCTAAAATCCTGTAGAAACGCAAAGGACCTAGGAGAGCCCAAAAAGCTGTAAAAGAACCAAGCCGGAGGACTCACCCTCCCGGAATTCAAGCTTGTTTGAAAGCCGCGGTGATCGAGGCGGTGTGGCATGGTGTGAGGGTAAGACGGAAGGAGGGTCCAGAACCAGAGCGAGGCCCTTAGCGGAGGAAGGGAAATTTCACAGCAGAGCCGGGAAGACTGGATGTGCACACTCACACGCCCTGCCGCTCATGCATGCTGACGCACACTCACTCACACCCCATGCCGTTCATGCATGCTCATGCACACTCACACCCCCTGCCGTCCATGCACGCTCACGCACACTCACACCCCGTGCCGCTCATGCACGCTCACACCCTGTGCAGTTCATACACGCTGACGCACACTCACACCCTATGCCATTCATGCACATTGATGCACACTCACACCCCCTGCTGCTCATGCATGCTCACGCACACTCACACCCCATGCCGTTCATGCACGCTCATGCACACTCACGCCCCGTGCTGTCCATGCACGCTGATGCATGCTCACACCCTGTGCCGTTCATGCATGCTCACACACACTTACACACCCACCACTCATGCATGCTCACAACACACACAAAGAACTTCCATCCACTTCTCAAAGCACATCAAAATGAACTCAAATGGGTCACAGCTAGACATGTAAAACTGAAAACTGTAAAACTTCTAGCAGGAAACATGAGAAAATCTTTGGGACTTCGAGTTAGGCCAAGTTTTCTTAAATGCAGAACCAAAAGCATGATCCATAAAAGAAAAATTGATAAATTAGACGTCATCAAAATAAAAAAGTTCTGCTTTGAGAAACACTGTTAAATAAATGGGAAGACACTCTAAAGACTGGGATAAGATATTTTCTAGGCATAGACCTGACAATGGACCTGAATCCAGAATAAAGAACACTCCATGCTAAATAGTGAAGAAATAAACAATCCAATTAAAAGCTGGAGAAAAGATTTAGACACACACTTCATCAGAGTAGATAAAGGAACCACGAAGCACGTGAAGATGCTCGACAACGTTAACCACCAGGCAGTGCAGCTCAGAAGCACAGTGAGCTCCCTCCGCAGGCTTGGCAGGATGTTAGAAATGAGGCAGCAATGAGGCTGCAGGCCTAGGACTGCTGGTCGGCAGGTCGGCAGCCACTTGGGAGGATGGTTTGGCCATTTCTTGAAAAGTGAGACAAGTGGCTACTGGAGCCTGGCGCTCCAGTGGGCAGCCAGGGCTGGCACTCCCCATGCAGGGCTGGAGCATCTACTGGACAGAGTTAAAGCTGCGGGACAGGAGGTGAGGCTGGTGGACAGAGCTCCGGTGCCCAGACTTCAGAGCATGAGCGTGGGGAGGCAGCTGAGTTAGGGAAGTGCTTCAGAAGCAGCAGCGTATGACTGCAACAGATGCTGAGGGCAGGCCAGGGAGAGGCGGATGGAGACACGTGTGATTTCCAGGGGCTGCTGGCTGCAAACCCCAAGTAGAAGGGAGCAAGCATGTGGTGAGTGACACAAAGCAGATCAGAGAGACCGCTGGTGGCTGGTGGCTGGCAGGGGCCGTGGAGGCCCAGGGCCAGCGTGTGAGCGGTGCGGCATCGTATCACATCTGCATCTGATGGAACAGTCCAGTCACGGGGAAGCCTTGGTGCTGGAGGAGGACAGGCTGTGGTCAGCAGCGAGGCTGTCCAGTGCCACAACAAGCAGGCTGGGAAAGGGCAGGCAGTCGGGTGCACTTCCCCCCAAATACCAGGAGCAAGGGAGAGGAAGGCAGGTGTCTTACCAGGGTGGCCGTGACAAAGGACCACATACTGGGGGCTTAATTAACAGTCTCTCCCAGCTCTGGAGGCCAAAAGGGGCCATGCTCCCTCCGGAGGCTTCTTCCTGCCCCTCCTGGCAACGGTGTCCCCAGGCCCTCCATGGCTTGTGGCTGTGTCCCTCCATCTCCGTGTCCATGTGGCCTCCCCTCCTCTCTGTCCGTCCATGTATTTCTTATCTCAGGGACATTCTCACTGCGAGTCTGTCACCTAACTCCACCCATGAAGGCCCTGTTTCCAACTGGGCACGCGCCCAGGAGCTGGGGAGGACAACGTGCCTTTGGGGTGCCGACGCAGTGGCAAGACTCCAGTTACTCCGTTTGACCGATGGGCGGCAGCCTCGAGCCCCGTGCGGGCATCCTGACAGGTGTAGTCTGCAGGGAACACGCTTGCGGCCCAGGAGCACTGTAACACCCACTATCGGCTGGGGTTGCTCCTTGCTGGCTGTATTAGTCAGCCAAAGGGGTGCTAATGTGAAATACCAAAAATGGGTTGGTCTTTATAAAGGGTATTTATTTGGAGTGGAAGTCCACAGATACCAGGCCATAAAGCATAAGTTTCTTCTCTTGCCAAAATCCATTGCCACATGTTGGAGCAAGACAGCTGCTGACGTTTGCCGGGGTTCAGGCTTCTTGGATTCCTCTCTTCGCAGGGCTGGGTTTCTCTCCAGGCTCAGCTCCTCTGTTTCCTCCACAAGGTCACCTGTAGACTATCAGGCACATGGCTCACTTCTCTTCTCCTGGGGCCTTCTCTCCAACATCAAAATTCCAACATTAAAACTCCAACTTCAGAACTGCAACTTAAAAACTGCTCCCTTTGTCCTTTGCCTTGCCTTTTATATTCGATTCCCCCACCCACCAAGGGGTGGGGCTCAATGCCCTACTGAAGTGGCCAGGTCAATGCCCTAATCATAGCTTAATCATGCCCAGATTAACTGATCAGTTTACAAGCATGATCCAATTATATTTTTGGAATTCATAATTACATCAAATTGCCCAACAGCTACACCGGCTCTGAGGATGCAGCGTCCGGTTTCCTAACAGGCAAAACGGGCCCTGTCTTTCAGCCCGAGGAGAGGCCATGAGAAAGCAGCAGCTGGTCTGTGCTAAACCGTCCCAAGTCTCTGAGGCTCACCTGGTCTATAGACCCAGCTCTCAGGGCTTGACTCACGTGGACATACCTTCTGCACCCATGGCATTCCACGGCTGGTTTCTCCGTTTTTCTCCTTCTGCCTCAGGAGCCATGGTGTGGAAGAAATTCTTCATTTCCTGAGACTGTTCTCATTTGGCTCTTCCCACAAGAACAAGCCCCATTTAGGGGCTGGACCATGGAACTAGGGTCATCTCTCTACACGATCCGGTGCTCCATGGACAGCTCTGGTGCAAAGGGTCCACACGGTCAAGACGACGGTTTCAGATATGGGGTGGGTAACTGCGAAGCTTGGCAAACGTGACCACTTCCACTCTGGATGGGCTGTTGTTGACGGAACCGGAGAGCTGCCAACAAGCTGACCAAGGCTTCTCCGAGGCCACAAGCCCACCAGCCTCCAGGCTCCTCTGCCTTCGAGCTGCTCGTCCAGGCCCAGGACCTGGGTGGGACTGGCTGCCCTGGAGTTCCACGTGGTGGCTGGGAGCCAGGGGAGGCATGCATCTGTCATGGGTGGTGGCCGCAGAATGGAGTCGCCGGGAGCTGTCCAACCAGAGGTCTTATGATGGGAGCTCCCCAAAGGGGATGGGGTCCTTAGAGGAGAAATGTGCTGGGCACCTGATAGCCAGAGAGAAAGGGAGAGCCCTTGGGGTGAGGCTGTGTCTCTCAAAGCCCAAGGCGTATGTTTTTAGCCTGTAAGTTGGAAGTAGTCTCTTAGGAGCAAATCTTCCCTTTTGAAAAGCATTTCCTTGTGATTCCTTAAGAACACATTCTTTAAGCAGAACTGCCTTGGAGATTTCTCTAGCACTGGGAAATTCCAGCTCAGGAAGTCCTGCTATCTAGGCCACCAGAGCTGGTTAGTAGTCTGTGATGAACCATGTCCACCTGAGATGGATAGTAGCCTGTGCTGAACTGTGTCCACTGAGCTGGTCAGCAGTCTGTGCTGACCCGTGTCCACCTGAGCTGGTTAGTAGCCAATGCTGAACCATGTCCACTGAGCTGGTCAGTAGCCTGTGCTGAACTGTGTCCACTGAGATGGTTAGTAGCCTGTGCTGAACTGTGTCCACTTGAGCTGGTTAGTAGTCTGTGCTGAAACGTGTCCACCAAGCTGGTTAGTAGTCTGTGCTGACCCGTGTCCAGTCACACTGAATTGTGTCGTGATGTCAGGGCCGCTGCTGTTGTTACTATAACAGCATTTACACAAAAACCCAGACAAAGAAAATGCCTGCTCTGAGCAAGCAGATGCTTTCCACGGGTACCAGCTGGGATTAAGTTTTAGGGTGGGGACCACGGAAAACCCTGAGTCACAGTCACCTGACCAAGGCAGATGTTATTTCCATCTCCTGCACAGCTGGAGAAGGGGCTCGGCAGCTGGGCCCCCGAGGGGCTGAGTCAACAGGAAAGGGAGGGGGCACGTTCCCAGGACCTGCCCCAGGAACTGCCCATGCCATGCCCTTCCCAGCCCACCAGCCAGAATGTGACCACGAAGCCACACGAGGCCATGGCAGGCAGCAAGGGAAGCTGGGAAGAATCGTCTGATCCTGGCCAGGCAGGCACTGCTCAGCCCTGGAATTCTACCACTGAGAGGAAAGTGGGTGAAGGGGGTGATAGCCAACACTGGGTGTTTACCACAGGGGAAGCAGGTCAGGGTGAGGCAGCGATCCAGGAGAGCACTGACCAGGGGTGCCTGTCCTCACCTGGTTTGCCATTTAGCCCCTTACCCTGCCTTGTACTCAAGTCCATGCCTTGTTTGTTTCTCCAAGGCTTTTTTTTTTGAGGTACCAGGGCCAGGGATTGAACCTGGGGCATTGTATGTGGGAAGCAGGCACTCAACCACCAAGCTACATCTGCTCCCCTCTATTATCCTATATTTGAATTAATTTTATTAAACAATAAAAATAAGAATTATTCTCTTCTAAAAAACTAAAACCTGACAGATTAAGGTAAATTTCCCTTTGACTGCCACCATCAATCACAGCCCCTTCCTTGTCCCCAGAGGTGAAGCTGGTGTCTGTTTGATACGTATTTTATTAGTCAGCCAAAGGGGTACTGATGCAAAATAACAGAAGTCTGCTGGCTTTTATAAAGGGTATTTATATGGGGTGGAAGCTGGCAGTTACTAGGCCCTAAAGAGTCCAACTAAAAGTTACTTCCTCACCCAAAGTCAGTTGCCACGTGTTGAAGCAAGATGGTGGTGACGTATGCGAGGGTTCAGCCTTCCTCTTCCTCTTAAGGCTCCATGGTCCCAGCTTCTTCTGATTTCAGCTGCAGGTTGGCATAGGGCTCGTGTCTCCCTGGGGCTCATCTCTTTCTGGGCTCAGCTGCTCTGCTCTCTCCACAAGGTCAGCGGTAAACTATCAGGCGAACAGCTCGGCTCTCTCCCCAGGGCTCCAGCATCAAAACTAAACTCTGTGTTCTCCTTCTCTGTGTATTTACTTCTCTGTTTTTGATTGAGCATCTGTTTATGTAGCCCACAGCTGTAGGTGGGCTGTAGGCAGGGGCTCAAACCGAGTCGCCCTAATGATGTGGTTAAATAAAAGCCCTAATCTTGATTTAATAAAGTGAAAGTGAAATCTCTGAGTCTAATACAATCTAATATGCCCAGAGAAACAGACCAGTTGACAAACACAATCCAATATCTATTTTTGGAATTCATAAACAATACCAAACTGCCACACCTATCTTCTCAAATTTCTCCAGAAACCCCATGATTTGGAGGTGGCTGCTTTCCCTTTAACAGAAATGGTGTGCTTAGTGGCTGTGGCTTGGCAATTTGCTTTTTCACTCAATCTGATGCTTTGGGGCTCTGTCTGTCACAGGATGTTAAAATGGACAACATACGCCAATGACTTTCATCACCCAAACCGGTGATGGGGCCAGCTTGGCCAAGGAGGTGGGAGCTGTGGCCCCCAGCAACTCCAGGCTGTAGAAGGGCCTCCTTGGATGGCCAGTGTCTCTCGGCTCAGCACCAGGCATCTTCTGCTGGCTGTGAATGGTGTCCATGGAGCCCTCCGTGGGTCAGCCCCGAGGAGCCTGGTGAGGCCCTGGGAGTGGGCACCTGAAGGGTGAGGGAAAGCTGAGCCCGCCCTGTGGAGAAGGGAGTTTCAGAGCTTGTGTAGAATCTATGTGGCCAGCTCTTCCCACGAGGGAGTTGGGGCAGGCCTGGGGCAAGGAGTCCACCCACAAATCCGGGCAAATCTATACCTCGGAGGGAAGCACCACAGGGTGGGTGGCCATGGCTTGGCCAGCGTGACGTGTGTAAGCTTCTGAGCCTGCGGCATGGGGGAGGGCCTGGGGAGCTACCAGGCACAGCTTCAGAGGCAGAAGCAGCTGAGGGCTCCTGCTCCTTGCTTGGCAACTCCACGGCTGGCAGGGATGGCTCCCTGCCCCCCCCCC